>JARPMJ010007091.1:0-46200 GCA_033366665.1 Phoxinus dragarum
GGTTGGAGGAATGAATGGCAGATGCATATGGTACAGAATTCCCCCTATGAATACCTCCAGGTGTTCTTCGTGGCCATCCCCTTGGTCTGGGTGCAGGTCTATCAGGGTGTGTCTGGTGAAAATCCTGGATCATGGATGGGTCTAAGATGTTCTTGGTAGCCAGCCATGATATTTCCTCTGGGCCATAGCCCTCCCAGTCCACCAGGTATTGCAACCGACCCCCATTACGCCAGGAATCCAGGATCTCCTTTACCAGGTAAGCTGGAGCTCCATCAATCTCAAGTGGTGGAGGAGGTTCTCTCTCCTCTGTAGTGTGTCACATGCCTGTCCTGTCTTGTGCAGCACATGGGTGTTTTGTTATTTTGGGCCATGTGCTCGTGTCATTGTCTGATCCCTCCCTCTTGTTATCTGATTATTGTTTGAGTTCATCCACCTGTTCCCTCCTGATTAGTTTCTTTTTTGTCCCCTCTTGTTTGCAGTCTGTGTCGGTACGTTGTCTAATGTTTCCCATTCCCCGTGATTCTCCAGTACGTTTTAGGTTCTGTTTTTTGTTTTGTATTTATTAGTTATGTTTTCCCCCTCGTGGGTTTTGTTTTGTGTTTGTTATATTTTGTAAATAAATATCATTCTCCTGCACTTGAGTCCTCGCACCATTTTGCATTGTACCAGCCGTGCCATAACGTACCGACCACATGAGGACTCAGCGGAGAAGAGGTGCGCAACCAGTCTCCTGTTCGCAATGGGAGCGGATGCTCCAATTTAAGGAGCTAGTTTCCCTCCGTCAGGAGGTGAGCGACGGAGGTGAGCGAGTTCAACCGGAGGTTCAGTAGCGCAGCTGAGGGGCTGAACCTTGGTGAGGAGGCTCGTAAGGATTTATTTAATCATGTGCTTGACGAGCCAATGGACTGGCTGATCCGAAGAGCATTCGATTGGGTCAGTTTTGAGGCGATGGTGGAGGGTCTCATTCGCCATCGGGAGAGAATTGCCAGGGAGGTGGTCCCGAGTTCGATGGTCCCAGTTCCGGTGGTCCCGAGTCCGGTGGTCCCAGTGCCGGTGGTCCCAGTGCCGGTGGTCCCAGTGCCGGTGGTCCAAGTGCCGGTGGTCCAAGTGCCGGTGGTCCCAGTACCGGTGGTCCCGAGTCCGGTGGTCTCGAGGTGGGTAGTCCAGAGACGGAGGAGGAAAGGAAAGGCCTCCGCAACGACTTGTCCGGTGGCTCCTAACCCAGAGACCATTCAGGAGATGACTGCCATCCCTGATGCACCGCTCAGGCGTCTTGCTCTGCCCGCACCACCCGGTGGCTTCTCGTAACTGTTCTAATGCAGAAAGAACTAATGGGAGTGGGTACCTGTTCTTAATGGTGACTGAGTTGAGACCACAGTAATCTATGCAGGGGCGTAGACCTCCATCCTTCTTTTCCACAAATAAAAAACCAGAAGCCACAGGGGCTGTGGAAGGACAGATGAAGCCAGATACCAAAGCCTCTTCGATAAAATTCTCCATGGCTTGTGTTTCTGGGATGGTTAGTGGATAAACCTTGCTCCTAGGTGGTGCAGTATTGGTTAACAGCTCAATTGCACAAACCTATAGGCGATGAGGAGGTAGATGGGTGGCTTTGGTCTTGCTGAAGGCCTTGCTGTAGTCAGAATACTCTGGAGCAGGGGGTTTCAAAGTCTAAGACAGTGGGCCTCCCCTTTTGACACAACTTACCCAATGGCGCAATGTCAGACTCTTAACTCCTCACCTTTATCAATGTTTGTGTTAACAGGAAAAATTAAATGTGACCCAATTCCGATTTGTTTTGCTCATATGTGACACAGATCGGATGTGTTCTATGACCGTGTAAACATAAAAAAAAACCTGCATGCATTCCAATATTTCGAGATCGGTTTCAGGCCTCATTCATATGTGGAAATAAATCAGATATAAACCAGATATGTGCCAATGCGACTGTCATGTAAACAGGCAGATTGGATTTTCTGCGGCATTAGGCAACGTCTCCGCGGTTAAATGACGAGAGAAACCCAGACGTGCATCTGCATCAAGCATATTTCGGGTTCGTCCATCTGTGCAATATAATATAATTATTTTTTATTAATATAATTATTTACCACTCTCCGCGCCTCCCCTGGCATGGTCTGGCACACCCCTGGGGAGGCGAGCCCCACACTTTGAAAACCCCTGCTCTGGAGGAATGTAAACCGGTTCATTAGTCACAGGACTCTCAACACTTGTGGTAAGACAGAGGAGTTGTGGCCGAATCTGGAGGCAAAGTGAGTAACAATGTGGTGACCATTTTGTGAGCTCCTTGGAACTACAGGAAATATGTGGGTCGTGAATAGTCAGGCATGGATTTCCTAAGATTACCGGATGCTGGGGCATTGATGTCACACACAAGGAGATGGTTTTTGAGTGGAACAGGCCTATATTGATGGTAACTGGAACAGTTTGATGAGTAATTCCTTCTCCAATAGGTTGACTATTAATGGCCGTTATGTTAATCGGTTGTATGCAAGAGATAACAGGTAGAATGAGTTCATGGACCAGTTCATGATGAATCAGATTTAATGCTGAGTCAGAGTCAATTAACGCTGGAACACCTTGAGAATAATTAGCATGTGAGCATGATGAGAAGAGAAAAATTTTAGTCAGCATCGTAGGCAATGGGGTACTCACTTTGGTTTGGGCTGGTTTGCTATAGGGCATGAACGACACTGAAGACCCGGCTGACCACAGTAGGCAGTTCACTCTGTATCGTTCCCGTTCCTCCACAGATACCTTGGTGAATCCGATCTGCATTGGCTCAGCTGGTTCCTGAATATTGGTAGCTAGGGTAACAGTTGAGGTTGCCAATAAACTTGGTGGGTTATTGCGTAGAAGATTATCAATCTTAATAGCCACTGAGATGAGTTGACTAAGATCTGAATCCACATCCTTGCATGCAAGCTCAGCCTGTAATGTATGACTCAGACCATGCTTTAACACTGGCTTCAACGCAACCTCATTCCAGCCACTTTGTGCTGCAAGCGTGTAAAACTCAGCGGCATAATCGGCTGCTGAGCGATTTCCTTGACGTAACTGTAGCAACTGCAACGAAACATCCTTTCCTACTGCGGGATATTCAAAGACTTCTCATATTTGCGTGGAGAAATAATCAAACGAGGTTCTTAATTGGTCGTTATTATCCCAAGCAGCAGATGCCCAATATAGGGCTTTGCCAGTCAACAGTGACATCATGAATGAGCACTTGCTCGAATCTCTGAGAAAAGCTTCTGGCTGGTTCTCAAAATAGATTTGCAAAGATCTTCTCAAAACCTCTGCATCTTTCAGATGTGCCATCAAACTTGTCATCAAACTCTTACCATATCAGGCCTGGTCGGTGGGAGAGATTGAATGTAACGCGTGAGATGTTCGTTTGTAGCCCACAGGGATGAAAGTTGGCCTTGGAAATCCATGATCATTTCAGCTTGATAATCAAACACAGCCTGTAGTTGCGTTATCTCCGCTGGATTCTGATCAGGCGAAGTATTCTGTAACGATGACTGACTCGGTTGGCTGTTCGAATCCATGTGCGGTGCTTTATTAAACACAGCAGTACAAACAAAGTGGTCGTCAAACAGACACAGGGTCGATAACAGTACTGGCAGTCCTGATAGCAAACTAGTCCAAATCCGTAATCCAAGAGTCGTGGTCATAAACAGCATAGTAATATAAACAAACAGGGAAGAGTAAACACTCGAAAGTGACAGGACAATCTGGCAATACTTTGCAACATGATGTACAAAAAAACATGGCTTATAACAGATAGGAACAGGAAGTGATGCGGGAGGAAAACGGCAGAATTCAGGAGATGGCTCCCTCTGGCGGTTGGAGGAATGAATGGCAGATGCAGATGTTACAAAATGTAGTCACGCAATGCTGATGTTGTTAACATTAACAATTGGAGAACACAGTATAATTTGCATGGTTTGACGTGATATGATAAGCGATTTTTAGATTTAATCAGTGTGATTTACTGCAATGCTTTTTTCCCCTTAGTTGGTCAGAACAAAAGTAATGTTACTTACTTGTTCAGATGACATTTTCCGGTGAAAATTATTATGTTGGTCATACTTCCAAAAAGTAGAATCTACTGTATGATTCTGAATTACAGTATCCACAACACGCGGTGACTGAGAGCCACACATTCCCCTTAAAACATTGGATTCATTCACGCAGTGCCATGCCGAGGCACAACCCACGCAAAGTTGATTATTCCACAAATAACTGAAATTGCATATTTCGAACAGAGATGGCGACAAAAAGGTAAACCTACGGGCTGCAGCTTTAACGAAAACTATGACGGACATTTTCCGGTGAAAATTATCATGTTGGTCATACTTCCAAAAAGTAGAATCTACTGTATGATTCTGAATTACAGTATCCACAACACGCGGTGACTGAGAGCCACACATTCCCCTTAAAACATTGGATTCATTCACGCAGTGCCATGCCGAGGCACAACCCACACAAAGTTGATTATTCCACAAATAACTGAAATTGCATATTTCGAACAGAGATGGCGACAAATGACATTTTCCGGTGAAAATTATTATGTTGGTCATACTTCCAAAAAGTAGAATCTACTGTATGATTCTGAATTACAGTATCCACAACACGCGGTGACTGAGAGCCACACATTCCCCTTAAAACATTGGATTCATTCACGCAGTGCCATGCCGAGGCACAACCCACGCAAAGTTGATTATTCCACAAATAACTGAAATTGCATATTTCGAACAGAGATGGCGACAAAAAGGTAAACCTACGGGCTGCAGCTTTAACGAAAACTATGACGGAAAATATTGACTACCTTTTTTTCCCTGACTAAGACAAGACGATGAGAGACGACACCCACGTCAGTAAAGGATAATAACTGTGACTATATCAACACATACAATATTGTTGACGAAATGTGTTTAAAAAACTTGTCCAAAACCACTTTTTTTTGTCGAATAAAGGAGACAACACACAGTCTATTTTTACGAGCGTTCATGCTTGGTTGTCAGATTTCAATAATTTAAACCCCCAGTCAGAGCTTTTCCTTTAAAAGAACACGTTTTCTACCCGGTCTTTTCAATAGTAGGCCTATCTGGCAACCATGCACACGCGCTCTCTCTACACTGCTGAAGAAGCGCGGATGATCTGAAAGCACAGACAAGTAAGCTGGAGTTCAGTGATCTTCATTTTAGATTTTCTACTTAAATTGAAGTGTCATTCAGTCGGTCTTTGTCCTGTCACTAGCCGCTTCGCTGTTTGTGTGACTAAATCTGCAATCAAAATGCAGGTTATATCCAGCTGTGTTTTTAATGTTGATCATATTATACGAGCAAGAATGCAATGTTTCCCGAATATCCACACAATTTCAAATGAGACACTGATTTTATATAACAGTTCAACAAACAAAAGGGTAACATTAAGTGATGTACTACTTATAAAACAGTATTGTCAGTAGGCTTATTGCTCTATTTTGCAACGAAAGCCACAGCATAACTGCAGCACACAGCAGAACTGCAGCACACAGTGGTGATCCGTTATCGAATCTGTGGCTTTGAACGAATCATGAGTTTTAATGATCGGTTCATGGCTGCGTTCTAGTCCATTATTGTCATACCCTTTACTCGTTAACTTCCCTCCGTCTCGTTCACTTGGATTTACGTATTTGCTTACATTGCATAAGTGCCCACTACTGGTGGAACCTTTGCAATAGGCTGAATTGGAATGTGCTAAGCCCTTGATCACTTAGAATCCACAATGGGGTTGATTTATTCTATATCTATATAGGTAAAATATATATATCATAGTTGTTTGTTGTGAGGTAAATTGAACGCAATTTAGTGCGTCTAAAAGTGGACTGGAACACAGCCCACAAATACAGCCACTTGCTTACTGAATGAATGAATGAATGAATGAATGAATGAATTAATTAATTAATTAATTAATTAATTAATTTAATTTTTAAAAAATTATCACTTCGTTTTTACCATCAGTGCATATATATTGAACATTGTTTTATTTAAAGCATTATTTATTTATATATTATATATTATTTAAATATTAAAAGGGGCAAATATTGTCCCCTTAATGGAAAAGGTGTGACTGCAGTCTAAGTGGAAGAGTCAAAAAAAAAAAATTGGAGAACCACTGAACTAAGGAAAAGGGATATGTAGAATTGCACAAGTGCTACTGCTAAAGAGTGCAATGTCAATACAGACTGTTACCTTGATTCTAATTTCTCATAAGCTTAATTGAATTGGCCTAGAGATAAAAAATATAATGATTTTTAATAAAGACTACATATAAAATAGTTACAATATACATTATACAAAATTAATGTCGGTAACTGCAGTTTGACTAAAAGTAATATAAAAGTTGACAAAAATGCAATGACTTTTTGTCAACTAAAACTACACTAAAACTATGAAAGACAAAAGGACTAAAATATGACTAAGATCAATAAGCATTTTCGTCTGAAGATGAAGACTAAGACTAAATCAAAAAATGGCTGCCAAGATTAACACTGGAGCAAAGAGATTCAGACAGCATAGATATTTTGAGTTTTTCTGCCTTATTATGCTTCAAAGAAGCTTGGTTACAAGTTGTGTGGTGTAACTTGAAGCAGTATTTAATTTTTAGCTCCTGTCATTTTAACTAGTGCTTTGGGACTGCTTGCCTGCTCACAGCTCATTTAGCTGATGTGTTTTGTCCCAGGTGGCTTATAAACTAAAGTGATTTATGCTTACAGTGTTTTAATTGCTAATACAACACTATTATTTTATTTGTCAAATTTCTTGATCTATAAGACCTCCTCCAAACTTTTACATTTTGTCTGGAGTTTTTTTTTTTTAAAGCACAGGTATCATATTATGTTAAATACTTTAATGTGATGAATGTGTCATGGTGAATTATGCTAATTGTTGTACCATGCAAATTAATCATGCATAGATGATAAGAACATTCCCATGGCAAAGGTTAATATTAGCACAGAGAGTTTATTCATCTAACCACTTAATTAACCAAGTAGCCTGTCTGTCTATTCACATTCTACTCATCAGTGTAAATGGTAAAAGGGTAGAGCAAGCCAGTAAGAATGAGGTTAGATCAACATTTATACTTCATTAAACTTCATGTAGATAGATAGTAAGAGCTGTGCAGGTATACAGTGCAGAAAGATTATCGCTGTGCAATAGGGTGGAAGTGCCAAAGGGTGATATACTAGTAAAAACGTCTCAGGTTACAACTGTAACCTATGTTCCCTGAGAACAAGGAACAAAACACTGCATCAAAGCGCTGGAGGGGTTTGGGGGATGCCTTCACGTGAACCGGTGTCTGAAACGCTTGTCTAATCAGGGCAATCCTATTGGCCGGCGGCAGCCTATGACATCATCACCATGCGACCCGGAAGTATATAAGGGGAGCCTGGAGAACATGTCAACCACATTTCGTCTGAGGGGACTGTTCAGCCAGCCCGGGTCTCCCCCCTAAAACGTCATATACTGACGGGTCTTGACCATACGTCAACATACGACGAAAAGGGTACCCTATAACGTCAATATGAGACGCAGACATAAGCGCACCAGCAGCGCCTCCTAGCGGTACCCTAACGCATACCTAAACCCAACCATACCCGAATCTTCACACATGGACGTTATAGGGGTACCCTTTTCGTCGTATGTTGCCGTATGGTCAAGACCCGTCAGTATGTGACGTTTTGGGGTGAGACTGTGTTAGTTCAGCAGGCATCCCCGAGGTATGCCTAATTATGCCCAATTACGGCTGTGACAAAAACATCCAAAAACGGCAGTTACACTAAAATGCCAAAAACACTCCCCCTTCGGGTCACATACAGGCTGTCATTGGCAGTATTCCCTACGGCCACTGCCCGAGCTTCATGCTAAGCGAGTAAGTAACTTTGTGCTTCCAAACGAAGGACTTGACCCAGAGCCAGCTCAAGGGCATGGATACCACAGCCCGATTAGAGGGGGGTTCCTTTAAGGGAATATGGCCAGGGGGTCCAAAGGAGTCCCGTCCAGTCACTTTCTAAGGGGACATGAAGTCAACCCCACATGCCACCAGGGAGGCTGACCTGGTCTAATTTAATGACCTAGTCTTACCAACAACCTGTTCCTACGCAGAGTCTCTGACATATTTTGCCTCACTTGTGGAGGCATCCGATAGGGAGGACTGCAGATAGTGGCAGTGATCGCTCACAGACCAGATCGTAGAGACAGGCACCCTGGAGAGTAGAACTCAGCATAGTGCTTTCTAACCCTTGCGAACGAGGGGAGAAACTCTACTCAATCCTGGATCTACACAGTGCTTCAAAGCCCTGTGGAGGCTGGGCACTCTGAAAGGGACCCTAACCAGGGTAGTGCCGTCAGCTCTTGGGCTGATCTAACAGGGAGGCCTCGTGAGAGTCCTTCGACCTTCCGACCAGACTTAGGGAGCCAAGTATTCATACAGAATGATCCTCGGATAGATTCTGAGGGATCTGCTTGTGCCACTGTGAGTTTTTCCCTTGAGAAAACTCCACTCTTGTCTGCTCTCTTCTTGAGAGAAGAGGGACAGACATCTGTACCAGGCGGTTTGGGTTTTGCTCGATCTGAGGCAGGGCAGAGACTAGAATCGTGTTTTTTTTTCAGAGGGAGCTCGCTGAGGAAGTTGAGAGAGTTGTCAATCTCTCAAGTTGTAAATATAGTTGTTCCTTGTTCTGGCCTCCTCTTACTACAGGAGTCGTCTAGCCAAGGCAGTTGAGAACAATTGACATTTCAGGGTTTCCAATTTTCTGTTAGAAGGAGCTCTAGCATTAAGAATTGTTTCTTTGACCTCAGCCAATCGACCATAATCTATGAGCTGGTACCCCTCAGGGGCCAGAGCCAAAGTTTCCATCACTGGCCAGGGATGAATATCGTCCCTCTCACTTGAGAAAGAAGATCTCTCTCCGTCCAGGAGAGATACTTAGTCCGCAAACCACACTCTGACTGGCCAGAATGAAGTCACTTGAAGAAGGTGAACTCTGTCCTAGGCAAACCTTTGCTAGAAATTACATCAAAAAAGTTTGGGAGGAACACGTTCAAATGATCTATCAAATCAACAAGTCATTCCAATCAGCAATTAACACATTTATCCAATCTGCATGAGAGGAGTCCTATATAGTATATACAGAGTCGACTTACCCAAGTTGCTCTGAAGTTTTCAGCATCCCTCAACACCCCGACTCCTCACTTTTTGTCTGGTTCCTACCACAGCCAGCAAAACGAGGGGAGTACTCTGGGTTCGGGCCAAAATATTAAGCTCGGAGCCCTCTCCTCAGACAGCATGCCAAATACGCATAATCCTTTACTCTATCTGATGATTTGTAAGTGTGAACTTGTGGACTGCTGGGAGCAGAGCTATCGGAGGAAAAGCATACATATGCAGCCTCAGCCACTCCGGCTACTTTTTAGGGGGGGGGGGGGGGGGGGGGGTCTACCCAGCAAAGTAGACATCTACTAGTGACTAATCAGTACAGTAATGTATGGTGACGTATAAAAGTTGCTAAAGAGGTTAACAAGGCTTCATATGCCAACATGTAAGTACAGTAGGTAAGTTTAATGGTTGGGTGGTTTTTTCAATTTACCCAGCAAAGTAGACATCTACTAGTGACTAATCAGTACAGTAATGTATGGTTACGTATAAAAGTTGCTAAAGAGGTTAACAAGGCTTCATATGCCAACATGTAAGTACAGTAGGTAAGTTTAATGGTTGGGTGGTTTTTTCAATTAATTGCATATAAATTAAGCCATAAAACTCCAAATGCTACCAATAAGACAAAGGTATGTGTCATTTAAAAATCTGGTCATGTGTCACTTGAAATCTTGGGCTGACGATAAGAGTGTGGCTTGTCTGTGCAGTGAGAGAACATCTCCATTACTCCATCAGCGCAAATTAGATGCACAAATTATTCAGAACCTTTCGTCCATCATCAGCGGCTCTGAAAAGTGCTTACTGGGGTTAACATACCACAGAGAGCTTAAAGTGCACTTATTCATTTCAAAGAAAATATTTAACGCTGCCGAAGCGTCCGGCCTCAGCAGATCTCAAGTGGTCATCCACGCTAAACTGGTGGTAAGATTTACCAATGAGCCCAAGCGGGCTCTGCAAATCGACTTGCCTTCCTCAAACAAATTAATAAAATTCAGCACTGCAGCACATTTGGAAAAATCCTCCTGACAGACATGGACTTATATGATAGACTTTGAAACAGTAATCCTGCTTATATGACAAGTTTTAATGCAAGAAAAGAGGACATTTTGATTAAATACAGAAAAAGAGCACCTAAATGTGATGCCAAATTTGTATTTGGACATAAGTCATACTTAAAATGCATTGTATAACAAAATATAGCATTTTATCCCATATATAAGGAAGATAAAAACACTTTTCAAGCTAAACATTTTCTGTGTAGAAGTGTCCAAATATGTTTTGGGGACTCCGTTTTTTTGCTTTTGGAATACAAAATTACAGGTTGGACAGATGCCTAACCTTGACTCTGTGAGACACATGTATAAGTACTTTACTTGTCTCCTCCTACATTACTAAACAGTGCATGTGGCATACAAATAGAGCTAGAGTCAATTTTTCTGGGTCTTAGTCTGTCAACCTCTTCTTTCTCTACCAATCTCCTGTTCTCTTTTTCTCTTTCTTTATAACACAATGCCTCTCTCAGCCCTGCTGAATGCCCATGGCATGCCCTGGCTTGCCTTCTCATTGACTTTCACCAAACAGTAGAGTCCAGGGCCAAAATAATTTGTATCTGTTCAATAAATCATTAAAGACTGTCATGCTATGTTCTACACTCTACTCCTCACCCTTATCTCTCCCCATTCCCTTCTCTCAAAGGTCTTGTTAATGTTTCAAAACTGCACATAAGACACAGCAGCCAGACGCTTAATTTGAAAGGTGCCCATAGGGCACCTGCAGGATTTTTTTTCTTAGACTCCTCTCGCCTCTGTAGTGTTAACACCTAGTGCATTTCAGACGGAGGATGTCAGGGCTGGGGGGTGAGGGGGAAGATGGAGGGACAGAGGGAAGAATTGTACAAAGTGTGCCCTCCAGAAACAGCTTTTACCCTAAAAACCTCATCTGATGAGTGCCATACGAAGAAGCATGGGGTTAAGTGCTTTAACACATCAGTTTTTAAATGGTAAAAGGTAGATAGACAGTCAAAAGAACACAGTGAAAGCCCAGGCAATTTTAACCCTAATCCTAATAGGCTTAGGATGTTTTGAATTAAACTTATATTTTCCTCCATGTCAGGGTTAATTTCATGTCGCTGGCTTCTAAATTGTTTCAAAAAGAAAACTGCAAACTTTCTGAGCAGTCGAGGAGCACACACAGAACATAAATAAATAAATAAAACAGGATATTATAACTGTGGCACGGTCATTAAAAAGTAATGTGGTTTCACTGTGATGTGCTTGCTGACCCATGCAAAAAGTGTCCTGACGAGTCAATTTAAGATGCACAAAACTAATGAACTGCAAAAAAATGCTTTTTTATGCATAAAATGCCTCTTGGAAACTGTCGATAACCTTAAAAAGTCTAATGATTTCTTATCAGTGCTTGAATGAACCGTAAAATCACCTTTTGAGATATTGACATTTACACAGTCATGAGCAGCAGAACTCCAGTCTCCATATAACAGCTGACGGCTACTTATTGCGAAAGAAAAACAGCCTTAGTGCTGAGCTATGGAAACCAATGCTGTATGCATTCATTTCAGATAAATAGTTAACTCTCGGCTTCATAAATAATAGATAAATAGTCATTAATAATTTGATCAAAAATATCCCCGAGCAGTTTTTGCCTCATTGTACATCATTTTTTAAGTATGTCAGATGAACCCTCATTTATTTTCAATTCCATGCCATGTCTGTGTTTTGTAAATTTGTATATTGGTCTTTCTACTTATTTATTTTACAGATACAGTTTTAATATTTTATGTGTAGCACTAAATTACATTTGTTTCCTTATTATGAGGAGACCAGGCAAGCTACAAGAGGAAGAGTGCTGAGATGCTAATAGTGAGTGTTATTAATGTCCATAGAATTCAAGAACATCATTAATTTTTAACAAGAAATACATACTGTGCATGAACTGTGGGGCTAATTTGCCTTGTGATTGCTGAATTCGAATTATTCTAGCCTTACTTGTTTACTAAAGAAGTACAACTAGAAGACCTCGTGCTTTCATTGAATTACAAGTGTGATTGAAAGGTTGCACCCCCTGAAGCCCCCCACCCCCAGCAAGCAAAGCATTTAATTATGCAAGGAATAATGGGAAAACAACATATTTTTGTACTTACTCAAAATACTTTGCCATAAGGGAATACAAAAATAAGCATGAATTTTGACTATAGTTCACTGCTGTATGAGAACTCTTGTCAGAGAGACATTCCTTGATTTGTGGCGTTGATAAATATATTGTCAGCTTTGCCTTTGACTAAGCAAACCATGACTATAGTTAAAAGCAAGAGTGGTGGTCAGAACTATAGCTGCTCATTACTGAGAGGAGCTCAGTGCCTGTCTCAGAGCCCTGCTTCACCCCAGGGTGCTAACACTGCTCAGAACCCAGTCGGCAGCAGGTATGGGCTGAACTTTCCAATGAAATTATGCTTCTTGACATCTGCCCAAACAGTGCTTAGCCAAACACCAGGAAGGCTGTTTGTGAAAATCTATCACAGTTGAGGGCACTGTTTGTGGCAATCTCTACACATCTGTGCTGGAGATGTGAGGGGCTGGAGGTGGGGTCCATGTGGCACAGATTGAGTAATCTTTATTGAAGGACAGTGTAAGTAGTCCTTGGCTGCCTGTCTAGAAATAAAATATTCCAATGTTCTCTCGTTCTCCTGAGTTGGCCGTAGGAGTAGGTCAGTGCACAGTACGAGGCCTGGCACGGCCAGGTTCGCTGGTGCTCACATGACTATTTGTAGAGTGAGGAGGTGGATAAATGCCATTCCTTCCAGAAGGTTTAGCTTAGATATGTGGGCCATCAGCTCACTACAAACCACACTATGACCATGAAAACCATAAAATCTTGGTGGTTATCTAAAGGAAAAAGAAAATATGACATTATTACCTTCGTTTTAACTGCTTGCTTTACTTTGCTACATCAAGTGTTTGTTTTTGTAATTTTTAAGAAAAAAAAACTATTGATCAGGACCATCATAAAAAAAGAAAAAAAAAGAAGAAGCTTTTTTAACTTTTAAATAATGATCAATAGAGGAACCTCTTTGACTGATCCAAATAATTGTAAATTAATTATAAAGTAAAAAAAAAAAAAAGAAATATTGGTTTGACAACATTTTATGCCATACGATTTCCATCATAGCATTTGCTGGATGCTGCTGTGTTGCTCCTAAAATTAATGAAGTTAACCCGAGAACCTCTCTGACTGATTCAGAGTTGTTAAAGGTGCACTTGGTAACTTTTTCAACTTAATAAATCCGTTTAGAAATCATTTGGATGGTTGAATAATCTGTTCTGGTGAGAATGGTTACTTTCCCCGCTCCCCCCAGCGTTCCCAGGCGGAAAACCAGCCTTGCAACATTGGGACTAACGTCCCGGTAAGTTGAAAATAGGAAGTCTCGTGAGAAGCGAGAACGAGCGAGAAAGAGCGAGAAACACGATTTGCTTTACCACACCGGCTCCGACCATAACAAAAGCACATGAGCAGCGGTAGAAAGGGGGAGGAGTGCGCCGGCGCGCCGCAAGTGACTTTACGACAGTGATGTGAAAAATATACGCACCGCAGCTGTAGGGGGAGCTCGTTGAGAAAATCAGCAAAGCGGTGGCTAGAGTTACCGAGTGCTGCTTTAAACCAAATCAGTTCATCATGATCAGGTGAGCCATTTTGCAAAGAACTGACTAAAAAAATTATGTATTTGTTTACAAATCAGGCATCACTAAAAATGGTTCAAGTCAACACTGCTATGTAGTCAATTTTAAACATCTTATTGGTCACATCAATCACAGCGCACATTGAGACTTACTGATACAAATATTATAATTACAATTCATTTGGATTACTTTATTGTACAATGCAAATTTCTAAATATTAGGCCTAAAATGTGTTTTAATACCACTATTAGAAAATGATAGTATTATCTCTCTATAATATCAGTCTTTAAATGCAAGATATTTAAAGTGTACTTGCAATAGTTCCACTTTAGCACAATCAATGGATCACAATGGATCTCTGCTTCTGTATAACTGAAGTGCATTAAGTACACAATTAGTTGTTCCAATTTAGCAGACTTTAATTATATCAGTTTAGTATACCAAAAGTACAATTGCATGGTTTTATATTATGGTACATACATATGTACATTTAAATGATGTTTTATAAACAAAGTTCGGGAGGAGCACGTTCAAATAATTGATCCAATTATCACATCATTCCAACCAGCTGTCAACAATCAGTAATCAACATTTCTATCCGATCAGCATGAGTGCAGACCTATAAATACTCATTCGACTCACCAACGTTCCTCGACAGTTTTTCAGCATCCCTCCACCACCCCGTCTCCTCACACTCGCCTGGTTACTTCCTAAACCAGCAATACGGGGGGAGTATTCTGGGTTCGGGCCGAATACCGAGCCCGGAGCCCTCTCCTCGGACAGCACGCCAAATATGCATACCATTTATTTCATCTGACTTATTTGTGAGTGTGAACTCGTGAATTGTAGTATACTTTAAATAAATGCATTTCAAATACATTTTGGTATATCTATTTTCACTTGGGCTAACCTTAGCGTGCACCCTGGTAGATAACATTACTGTTTGTTGTTATCAGAACCATTTGTGATTTTTCTGAACTCTGAACCGAATTCATAAAGTCCATGTATACATGTATACATTAACTTTTCCTGACATGACTGAGCAATTCAATTGACTAATGAAATCAGCTACGGTTTGCTTTAACTGTTTTGTTTTTTTGTCTAAGTGTAACAAGCTGTGTCTCCATATTGTAAAAATAAAAATAACACCAGAAGAAAACAGATTAGCTATTGTAAGGACCGTGTTGAAGAGGACTTGTTTTGACCCACTTTACGGGAGTAGTAGCTTTAGCTTTCTGACTATTCAACTCTTCACAAAAGGCAAAATGTCAAGTATTGGAGCTATGGCCACTCTAGAGTAGAGAAAGGAAATTAATTATCTTGCAACGTACATTTTTATCACGGGCAGAAACTGACACGTATTGATTAATGAGCCAGTAAGTGTTTGCTTGCTGGAATATGAATTAATTTCCTTATAAAGGCAAGAGAAATCATTAAGACAGGTGAGAAGACCTTGACTTCACAAGCCCAACAAAGGAGCAGGGAGCCACAGAACGACGGCCAAGTAGATGTGGAGAGAGAAAGAGAGAGAGACAGTAAGTGAGAGAATGAAGTCCTCTATTGGTTGCCTCTTCAGGTCATCCGCCTGCCCAGCCCCAGACGTTCTCTCACCACATCAAACCACCATACTGCGCCAATTAGCACAGCCACTGTGCTCCGTTCCCTCTTGTTTATCTCTGTTAAGAATCCCATCATCTCATAATTTTCCCTCTATAAAGGATCTGTAGTGAAGATCAAGTGGCAGCGTTTGAGAATCAGGGGCAGGAGGAATCACAACAAGTTAACCAAGAAACTCTGCAAATAATCACATTGTTCTCTGCATCCACTGTTCTTTTTTTTAAAGACTTTTTGCACTTCTTCTTATTATTATTACCCTCCCCAGAACTGGTTCTTTGAAAACTGCTGCTTGATCACACAAATCCCAGGACTTTGGGCACATTTACGGCCTATTGTACAATCGTAAATGTCTTGTACAATAAAGAGGAAATATAGGTTTAAAGGACCAGAGCTAGGGAAGCCTCATGGCTCCTCTCAATTATAATGGAGTGTGTGATTGAAGATGTAGGGCAGGCTTGGCCGGAGGGATCCACAGGGGAAACCTGTTCAGGGTCTACAGTGAGAGTTGGATGGTAACAGACCTGTCTCCACTCATAGGCCTCTGCCTGGAGCACTCTCACCTGCCCTGGAGCCCAGAGGAGGCCACGCACCCTCCTTATCATCCCACTGTGTGCTCTGTAGAAACTCAACCCTGACCCCACTCTCAGCCGCTTTACCATGGACCAGTGTTGAGGGATGTGAAAGGCCTTTAGACTTTTAAAGACTATTTTATTTAACAGTTACAATCTTTAAAAACAGGAGTAAAAAGATACAATTGTTTAAATCAATCAGTTTTTGTAAGATTTACTGTGATATATAGCACTTAAAGACACTGAGAGGTTTCTGGCCCTCTATTAAAAGTTCATTACACCAAAACGTTGATGCTCCAAAACCATGATGCTTCATATGGATTTATTTTATGATCTCTTTATGAACTTTGTAGCATCAAAGTTTTGAGGTGATGGACCTTCAATAGAGTGACTGAAATCTCAGGGGGGTTCATTAAACATATCTTAATTTGTGTTTCAAGCAAATGTCAAAAATACAAAGAACAAAAGTTGCTCGACATTTAAAGGGGTGGTTGAGTATGATTTCACTTTTCTAACTTAAGTTAGTGTGTAATGTTGCTGTTTGAGCATAAACAAAATCTGCAAAGTTACAATGCTCAAAATTCAAAGCAATGGGAGTTATTTGCTTTTAAAGAAATCGTTTTTTAAGGACTACAACAAACAACTGGTATGGACTACACGACATTCCTCACGGGTTGGTGACATCACCAACCCTAAAATGTATATAAACCCCGCCCCCGGAAACACGCAGTCCATGTTGAGAAGAGGGAGAGTTGTTGTAGTCCAGCACATTTGTGAGTCAGCTCAAACTGTAGCATCTGTCTTTTCACATGCAATAGAAAGTCACTCTGTGTGCATCTCACAACAGTTCCTATACAAGCAATTTATAGATTATCATGACAGAATACGCTAATTGAAGATATTTAACGCCACATCAGCTACATAAATTCATCAACTAACCATTCAGAGACGTCCTGTTGCATTCTACGTGTTGTCACTTCTTCTTGAGTCTCTCCATCATTGTCTGACTCCGTTTAAACATAAAAGGCAGAACAGTTTCTGTCATTTTAGTGTGTGTCTGCGTGAGGTAATCGAGCTGCTAACACAAACACACAAAAGCTCTTGAAACCCCGCCCTCTGTGTCGGAAGCAGCAACTAATTTGCATTTAAAGGGCCAGACACAAAATGGTGCATTTTTGCTAACCCTCAAAAAGTGACAACTTTAACATGCTACTGTATATAAACATGTCAAGGGACATCAAATATTTATTTTACATCTTGTGAATAGGGCATTTTACCACCCCTTTAATTATTTCTGGGCGAACTAACCATATTAGAATAATTTTGAATACGATACTAAACCATGAGGAAAGGAACCGGTTTTAAGTTAACAGCTTATTACATGGTAAGATTATGACTTAAATTTGTGTCTGTTCTTCACACAAACCTATGGACTTAAGGTCTCGATATACTGGTGAAGTTATTTTTTATTCTTCGCTTAGGATTAAAAATAAGTTAAAATACTTTTTCAGTGGTATAGAGTGGTACTGTATAGTGAACATCTTAACACTGCTGAGTGCGACGTGCCACGTCATATTTTTATAGCACTTTATACAATAGATTGCTGTTAAATTATTTAACATGAAAACAATGTCAGTGTTGCTTTCAATTAGAATTAGAGCTTAAATTTTAGCCCAGGCTCATTAGAAAACTTACCTGTGGCAACATTTTAGCAAAACGCAAAATATGTTGCGTTGTGCACGTTTCGCAACAGTTTCAAATTGAAATGTCCAGTGAGTGGCGCCAAAAGCGTGTTAAGATTTTTCCGGATTTATTACGTTGGAGTTTGTATGCACAGTATCACCGCAGTTCTGAATTGAAATGTCCGGTGATTGGCGCTAAAAGCTTAATGCTCCATTTTTAAATAACGTACACTGAACCCTAAACCTACCCGATAGTGTTAACAAAAGCAAATGTGACATGAAATCACAATCGTAACCATGGCATTTTAGCTTGTTTTCGAGTTCTTTTATCGTGACTTGTCTTTAGCGGGATTCGTCCCCGAGCTCTCTGTATCACATGTACAATTCTATACCAACTAAGCAAGCTTAGTATTTAAGTAAACTGAACATATGAAGCTGGTTAGGTGATGCAAACTCCAAAATAGGTTTGTTTACAAATCGTGCACTGAGGTCATAAAATAATTGTGCAAGGAGCCGCGTGGAAACATGTCTTTAATAATCCACAATCTGCCACTGTAATCATAATTGTGTGCAAAAACGATTAAAAGTGCTTGCTGTTTTACTGCCTCTAGTGTTTATGTTGGAAACTGCAGTGATATGTACGTATTGGTACGTATTTTGCGTTTTGCAAAAACGTTTTTCCAATGAACCTGTGTTTGTTCAATTTCTACTATAAAGCAGCTCGCCAGTGTGTTCATATTTTTTTATTTGCGTCTGACCTTGATGGACTGAACAGAAGAAATAAATAAGAGAAGATTTCCACATCAAAGAAGGTGGAACCAGAGAGCACCTACCTATTTTGTAATCGGCACAGACAATTGGTAGTTCGAAGGTGTTTACCAGCCAAAGCAAACTTTTCCAGCAAGTTTGCTTTGGCAAGCTGTTTCGAACTCCAAACTATCTTTGTTTTGGCCTGATTTAAAAAAATATATATATTAGGTCACAGACCACCAGTCACACCAATTATTTGATTTGGCTTGAAGTATATTGGGGCCTTTAGAATAGCACACCAGTCAAAAAGATTTTTCAGTTTCTGTCAATGGCTCTATAATGATAAGCACAACACATGCATGGATTCCTTGTCTATCGCTACGCCATTTCTCTCCTGACTGCCGCTGAAAAACAAGCAGGTACAACCCAGCCGCCATATTGATTAAGGCTAAATAAGCCCCAGCAGCACTTGTAGCGAGTGCTTGTTTGTGTCTGTTCATGTCAGGGGCCATTTCCACGGCAGTAGACCCCTGAGGAGTGCAAGCTGCACACTGCAGAGCCACCTGAAATGAGGCGCTTCCTGAGCCAGGCCCTCTGCTCTGCGCGCCATCATTATTTTGAAGGAGAAAAACCCGGTTTGACAGATGAACTGGGGCCAGAGGAAAAAAACACATCACTGATACGCCACATAACAAGCTCTCAGAAGAGAGCAACACTGATTCATTTCTATGGTAACCTGTATCAAAACAGACTTCCAGGAAGGATCTCTTTGTTTTGGTGCAGGGGGGTGATCATTCTATTTGGTGGGAGGAGGAATTCAGGTGTGAGACTGATGCAGGTTCAGGGGTATTAGCACTCAGTGTGGTGATGAGTTAAATAGCGAGAGGTGAGTCGGCAGCGCTCCCAGAGCTGGACTACGGAGGGATCAGTGTTAGAGTTGCTGTAATTTAATGGGTGAGTTATATTTAGGTCTAGTAGACCTGCAGGGCAGGGGCCGCTGGGTGAGAATGTGAGAGGGAGCAAAACTTCAAACCGCCAGTGAGGTTATGGGATTTACTTCAGTATGTGGGCTGGTACGGCACTCAGCTGTTTCTCGAAGAGGAATGCATATATATCGCTTTTACTCTCAACTTCTTCTGATCAAGCACACCTGTTTGCTCATGACTTTTACCTACCTTTTAGGTATTCTTTAGAGCTATTTTGGTCCTTTTTTGATTGTTTTGTGATGTAATAATTAGTTTGTAGTAAATTTTCAGCTGAACCCTGTCATGTTATTTTTGAGGTCCTGGAAACTCAAGATAATTATTTGTTATAAAACAACATTTCCTAATATTATGATAATTGTTTAAGCTATTTTCACTAAACAAGCTTCAAACATCCTCCATAAAAGGTTGAGGGGGCTCCTCTTCTGACCTTTCAAAGAGGTCTGAGAAACATAATACAATTATCTGAAGGGAAGATATATATATATATATATATATATTTTTTTTTTTTTTACTATTGTTAATTTTACTCATACAGCATGGAGGCCTCCAGGGCCCCACCCATACAGTAAAGCCAATCTTAACAGTACCCAAGGCAATTATAAATTAATGTTTATAAGAGTAAAAACACATAATCAGTTGATTTCTCTTGAATGTTAAAATAGAATTTAACATACATGATTGAGCCGGGGTGGGAACAGGATGACTTTAACAAATGGGGCACAAGCAGTCACAGAGCTGCCCTGTTCCCATGAATGTAAAACAATGGCAGGTTTGTGGTAATTATGGGATGTGAAGCCCACTGGCCTAAATGTGGGTCAGCACTGATGAATATCCTGTCTGCATGGGGCATCCTTACCCTGTCCCACCCCTCTCTCTCTTTTCCCCTGCTGCTCATCTGAGATGAGTGGTCATGCATATGCCAGGATAGTCAATAATGGTTTTACACTATTTTTAATCTCCTTTTAGCCCCAAACTTTTTTGTTCATTATCCTCCTCAACCTACAGGAACACACTCATGTATCACTAAGAGTTAATTGTGTCCATTGATTTTCACACACATTTTGCATTGGTTTATAACCCAATTAAATAAAAAAATGAAAGTGCCAATAATCAAATTAGTGGGGAATTTACATGGCACAGTTCGCCATCCTTCAGGCTGGTTCTGAGTACTCTTCGTATGCTACGCACTGAAAACCCTTGGGTAGAATTAGGGGTGGGGAGTGCGTGGGTATTACACGCCATAGAGTGCGTATCATATGCACGTGAAAACTCCGTATCATATGCACGCAAAAACAATTTTTGCCGTATAAATGGAACGAAAAGTAACATCCGTGATATAGATAAGCACTTTCATGAGATCGAGCTGGTGAGCCGCATCCACGTTTTGCTGATGGTCTTGACTTTGTTAAGGGTCAAATTAATTTGTGATGTACAGTACTGCGCTTGTGTTATATTCATCAAACTGGACATTCATAAAAGTTTACTTACTTTTGTGCTCTGAATAAGAAATTAAGTCATGCAGCTTACAAACAACATGAGAGTGATGACAACATTTACATTTTTGGGTCATTTCTATCATTTATGCACTGCAGTGTGAAAGTGTACGGTAAAGTGGTTCATGATTAATGCAGATGGTTAATGAAGAGGAATTTCTGAAATACTGATAAGTGAATTACTGATAAGTGAACATTTAAGTAAATTTCCCCCTAAATTTAGTTTTAGTCAAGAGGTCATAATCTAGGTCACAGAACTCTGCTGTAACTTCAGAATAATTGTCCCTCATTCATAAAATGATATACCTTTCCTACCCCTCCAAAATTGTTTATTTAATACTTTGGCTAAATTAATCATGTTTTCAGCTAACAACAATAATCTAGCTCAGTTTAACATATTTTTAATATTGTAAATAGATATTCTGTGTGGGCCTATAGTCATAAAATACACTGCCCGGCCAACAAACAAACAAAAAAAACAAACAAAAAGTCTTGACTCTTGCATTGTCACTACAAGATCTTGCATCAATTTTTGGTCGAGATCTTGTATTGACAATGCATGAAAGAGGCAAGCACTCTGTAAAGCCTACTTCAGCACATCCCAAAGACTTTCAAATCATTTAAGGTCTGGACTTACCAATTCATGTGTGAAAATAATTCTTCATGCTCCCTCCCAACCATTCTTTCACAATTTGAGCCTGATGAATCTTGACAGTGTTATACTGGGAGATGGCCATTATGTGTCTTCCTACGTGGTTGTTTGAGAAATGAAAAGCTACACACTCCATCAGTTAGGGTTAGATGAACTGTTGCCAAACATATAACATGCTAGAAACATAATAATCACTGCAATTATGATCAAATCATAGACTCTTAAGCATTTGCCTATTTAAATCCAAACAGTGTAGATTGTAAGACATTGCTTCAAGATGCCTTGCCCTTTATTATCTGTGTTTTTTACACAGAACTTTACTAAAGGAAACAAGCAATCTTAGTCAGGATGAAAACCATGATACATGATACAACCATGGATAAAATTTCTCTCTTTGCCTTTCAACATCTTTTTAAGACACCTCCAATCATTGACATTGAAGGTGTGCTGGTAATGAAATCAACTTCTGAAGGCTTTGATTTTCAGTCTTAATGAAGGCAAAAGAAGGGAAAAGCAGCAGTATCAATCAGTCTGTTTGGTTTCTTTCATTTGTAGAACAAGCGGGGAATAATTTGGCACCTGATGCAGAGAGGAGCTGGGCTAAATCAAAGCGTATAAATAATGAACTCTAATTAGCAGCGTGTGGGAGAGGTGTGATGTCTGTCTGGATGGCGGAACCTCTGCCTGTTCTCGTGATCAGTCACTGCGAGAGCCTCACTAACGCAAGAGGAAGTCAGAACTTCTCTGTTAAGGGAGGGAGGGAGGACAGGAAAGTGGGAATTGGGGGACCCACATGCTCCTACAAACACTAATTGAAATCTTGGTGTGCACATACACACACACTCGCACATACACGGTGGCACAAGCTGCACTGTGGTTAATTAAGAATTAACCTGTCCCGTCGTGAGAAGTATTGTACCTATTTTCAGTATTTTTGTAATAGTCGCTTGACTAATTGAGGGTGTTGGGTAGTTTTACACAGAATAAATAGTGGCCCAATTAGAAACACAGCAGGTTTGTGATATCCTAGCAATAATACTGACACTTTACAACAAACACTCTCAGGCGCACAAGGCTCTGTCTCAGTGGCTCCCTGAGTTGGGAGAGGTGCTGGGTTTCACCGTGTTGCATCATGGTATATTATCTAACAAGCAAAAATGTCACTGTGCCAACAAAACATCACTTGGACCTGGTGGGTAAATAAGTCCCTTGGTTTACACCAAAATGTGTAAAAACAAAAAAATAGAGAAAAAAAACGCACCGATGTGCTGCGCTGTGGTAGGGCCTACCAGTGTACTTATTTAATAAGACGTATACATTTATTATACAATCTCCAAACCATTTGTTTGTTTTGTTTCATCGATTTCCCTGCCATATTTATCTTACAGTAGTAAAGTGAAGAATCTGATTAGACTCATTGGCTGACCCCTCTCCCTCTGTGATGAATTATAAGAGTCAAGGATGCAGAATTTGATTTATCTCCCTGACCTTTTCTATGCAAAGGATACACAGTCTGTACAACCATAATGTGACACGTCAGAAAAAGAGGTCATGTCTGTTAGAAAACATTGGTGCTTTTCGTTCTTTCTCTCTCTTTCTCTCCCTCCTGCTGTCTCCTATAGCTCTATTGTTTTGTGTGACAGCACAGAATCCAGCACCGGTCTAATATGATTTTTGTGACGTTCTTACTGGAAATAAAGTGAGCCTTAAAAGACGAGATATTTTCCAGACTGCATTTGCTCAGATCGAATCATTAAAGCGGATCCGTATAAATTGCTAAACAGAAATATTAATATTTATTTTTCTCATTTTGACACAATAAAAGAGAAATCAGAATGATTGGTGATGACTTTGATCTCATAGCCCATCACTTTCTACTTCCTACGAGCCTCTTTAAAGCTCGCTGAATTGATCTTAATTGCCTCTAATTTCTTAACACTTTATGTAGGCTTTAATGAAAAGAGAGAGTAAACGAGGAGTGAGAAATAAAATAATAATAATGCAAAAACTCAGTGAATATTAGGAGGATGCAGAATCAGTTCAATAAAAGTTATATACTCTGAATATTATCTATGTATGCCACAATTAATAAACATTGCCTTTACTGTAGAATATTCTGAGCAAAGAGGCACCTGTATTAAAACACATATATAAATTATGTTTATCTCTTATCCTGAATAAGAAATCAGGTCTGAACTGGAAAGGGAGGATGCTATAAATATTAATGATTTTTTTAAACTTCAAAAGGGCGATAATATGGGATTCTCAGGAGGTGTCTCATCTTGAAGGGGGTAGAGAGAGGGGGGATTGGGGGAGGGGAGGGGAGGGAGAGCAACTGTAATTAAACATGGATGTATGCCTTCCTACGGCCGGTCTGGGGTTTGACAGGCCTGCAGAACAAGCCCAGGTGCAGCTGAGCGTGACAGCGAGCTTGTGAGTACAGGGACGCTACACACACATTAGCACCTACCCTGGACAAGAACACTAGCACAGGGAACGCTGACTGCACACGATCCGCCTGAATCTGCTCTGTGTGCGGCAGTGATTTCAGCCTGCGCGAGAATTAAATGAATTACAGTAAGACGCAATTAGAATGTATATGATTATGATTAGGACTATGATTGCAACTTAATAATAATGCAAGAATGATTGTACAGGATAATGAGGTTCAATGAGCAAGTCGGAGATGTCAGGGTGATGCAAAAAAGCCTCATTAAAAGAGTGAAGTTCTTGAAAAGAAAATGTGACACAGTCTAAAAGATTAATAGTATTATTTCTTAGGGAGAAAATATCAAGAGGAGCCCTGAACTTAATAATTCATGATATGTTTTTTTGTATTCAAGGTATGATTTTTTTTTTAGTTCCTTTTTACATGATTGTTTGAACCATTAAATAAAAAAATTGCTGATATGGTGTTGCAATTTTTAAAATCCTTAAAAAACAAACATTAAGTCATGAAGGCATTGTGGTTTGTCAATGCATCAGCTATTACTAATGCAGAATCTGATTATTTTTATTTGCAACATTTACTGTATTTCAAGGTGAAGTGGCATTTATTTTGCAGTAGACAAACAAAGAGATGAAATGCTGGTGGGATGTTGAAGAAGAAATGGGCTTGTGGGACAGGTGTTTGTGTTCCTCTCATTCCAGCTTTATCTCAGTAATTAATACATAAGAGGCCAAAACGTTTGCCAAGTGGTTTCCAAAGTTGTTTACTGTAAACAATAAGAAAGAATAACAACCAAGGAAGGGAAATAAAACGCAGAAGTGCAGCACAGTGGATGGTCATGTAAGCGGCTAGCTGGAAGGAAGGAAGGAGAGGAGAAAAAAAATGAGAATAAATGAAAAGACTTGAACAGTCCAGGTGGTTTTAAAGAGCGTGCAAGAAATGGGTGAGAAATGAGAGAGAGGGGAGGAGAGCAATAGGGCAAGAATATTTTTAAAAATGTGGTATTGTGAAATCGACGGAGGGAGAAATAGAGAGAGAGAAAAGAGACAAGGGAAGTGAGGTAGTGAGTGCTAAGCCCCAGGGCTCTGAAGGGGAATTGTAAAGTAACGCTGAGTGAGTGAGCATATCCAGTTCGGGGACGTCTCCACAGCTTTTTTGTCCGCTGCTGGACACCCAGAGAACACGGTAAGTCCCAGAGCGTCTCGGCCGGGCTCGCTCTGACATATGCAGCCTTCCAAAGATGAACAACATCACCCCCAGTGCTTGCCAGAAGGTCGGGAAATTGCTCCCATTGCACATCGCTTCTTCTTCACACATACACACAAGAACCCTCCCTTCTGTTTCCCCCTGGCCAGGGTAAAGGTAGCTTTTACTCTCCTTAACTCATCTACTCTAAGGGACTGCAAGCTTTCTCTCGCTCACCAGACCTTTTTCCACATGACTTTACCCAGTTACAGGCACGCTGAGTAAAAACCTTCCTCCTTGCGCACCCGCACGGGGCTGAATAATGGATAATGGGCCTGTGATGAATTTTTGGGGAAGATCTTAACAAAAACCCAACACCTCTTCCCCTGCACACCCCCTGGTCCTCCATAAATTAAACACTGCTCATAATTAGCAACGGAGAGACAATAGAACAACTTGGAGCGTTAATAAAACATGAGCACCAGCACTATTTGGCTTGCTGTTACATCTTTCTTGTGGCGAGGATGATCCTTTTCAGACTACGCCGCGATCGCTTACAGGGGAAAGCGCCTTGAGTACAGAGTGCAGTCGGAGGGCATTCCCGGGCAAAATGATGCCTGTTTGCATGTGAAAAGCCCCATTTACCTGCTTTATACCTACCGGCGCTCACTCACCTCGTCTTTAGCTCACTCTTACTATCGTGCTTTTGAGACCTTCATCAATTTTCATTGGTTCAAACAGCATGCATGCAGCAGGCGGCGCAGGGGCAGGTTCTTAGTCTACATCCATTTATCCACATTAAACGGGAGCTTTTGGGACATCACCCTGCGAGAGATGAGAGTTTAATGGCACTGTCCCAAATAAGTTTGCGCTGTGTACTTCCGTACTCCATTTAAGATTCATATTCCCTTTTTATGCTTTTATCACCCTGAATAAGTGGCGGCCCAGCCAAGCGTTCACCCAGCTCTTCATCTGCCATTTCAGAGCACATTTACCAGCCCAGCCGAGTAAACCCCCGCCACTGAGCCAAACAAAAAAACCTGCTCCATACCGGCGCAATCCCCTCCTTATTCCCCCATGTACATTTAGAGCCAAAGGAGGAAGTAAACTGCATCACATTCCCACCAGGGCTAGGAACCATTTGGATATTTTGGATCTTTTTTCTTTTTATTTGTTTTAACAAAACCCTGTCCCTAAGTCCCACTACAGCCAGCATTACCGCATTAAACACAGTCAGCCGACTTTAGAATGTACAAGTCTAAAAGAATCGACCTTATTTGCACCAAATAAAATCATTTCCATTTAGATTTCCTTTCAGTGGCTCCTACTTAACTACTTAAATCATGTAGCTATTAAACATATCAGATACTAACAGTGTTTCTGACAAATTAGCATGTAAGGTATCAGAATGAATGTGGAAACATATGAAAATGCCAGTGTGCATTAGGCTTCATGAAAGAGACACACAAGCTGTAATGCTCTATTGGACACAGAGGAGAGAGAGACAGAGGTGTGTAATGTGTACTGACTGAGTAAATGAGCTCATAAAGTACCGCCTGCCTTCAGGGAGTGGAGAACTACATGTGCTAATCTTCATCAACATCCGCTCCCTGCCATGTAAAAGAGCAGGAACAACTGAGTTACGCACTCTGGACACGAGCAGCCTACATTAGAGGGAGTGTTTTCCAGGACAGGACACCATTACTACCACTCCCAGCATGCCTTAGAAGAGACGACTGTCACTGAGAATTAGCCATGGGGGCTCTGCCATGTAAAGGCATCATATGTAATTGGAAGAAGGAAAAAAAGGCAAAGGAAAAGTGTAGGGGAAAAGAAAAGGCTTTTAAAATAATCTGCCAGTTCACCGTTACATTGTCGAGACCATGTGCCGACACCATAATGAAGCTTTTAGCAACTGTCAGGCCACTGAGCGCAGAATACGTTACGCCCGTCTACCTGCTTTACCCATTTGTTTTGTTCTTTTTTTCCTGTGAGTGGATCTGTGGGCAACCTTGTGTTGATATTTACTCACTGTGAGTGCTCTTGCTGCAGTTTTCTCGAAATGACCAGTTTACTTGATAATATCGACAGCTCTAGGGTAAAATCTGCTGGCATCAAAGGTCAAAAAGAGCTATGTTTTTTTCCCCCTCCCATCTCTACGGGCCGTCTTCCATCTTGCGCTGAGTAAATCTCAGAGTGGAATCACTTTTCTGACAATAATTTATAAATTATGCACTGCTTGTGTTTTGAATTGAGAAAGGCTTTCATATCTTTTCCATTAACTCAGATTAAGTTTTCATAGTGATGCTGGAGAGAATGCTAGCAATATACCCGTCTCATTTTAATGAAAATTTTATGTAGTGCTCTTTTCTGTTGTACACTCCTATTGGGATGTCTGTGAATCTACAGCTTGGCTTTTGGACGTGAACTCCCCTCAACCTGCCTGCCAGTGGCTCTGAACGCTTCAATATTTGATGGGCTCTGGCTAACTCAGCCGTAAGAATTCAGCTGCAGAGATTTAACTCTAATGTAAAAATTGTGAACGGATGAAAACTGGGATGTCATAAGTAATACATCTGTTCCAAGAGGGGGAATCACTACCATTTGTGGGGAAGAGGAAAGACAGGAGAGCAAGAGAGACAGAGAACGAAGAAAATAAAGGGATTTAAGAAGGAACACTGCACTTTCTTTCTTCCTTTTATGTTCTCAAAATGAAAAGCCTGGAAGCTATGGGGCTAACAGCTAACATTTTCCCCTGACTCAATTCCTTGCTCCTCCAATTGATTCTTAATTATGGGCACTCTTTTTCCCTTTCTTCACAACCATCAATAAAAAAGGTCCTTTAATGTCATCTTTCTAAAGAAATGGGCATCACACCACTTAACGTTCATAGGTCAAATCCATTTCAAGGAGCATTATGTTCCTCTCTCTTTTTCTCTCAGGCTCTTTTTCTTTCGCAGACAAACACACTCACACTCTCGGTCACCAAACAGATTCCAAAACATTCGGAAAATCTGTCTATACAGTTCCACTGTGTTGATGCATGCTTCCTTCGAAGCGGAAGAGGTCAGCTGAGATGGGTCTGATGAGCACGTTTTGTATCTATAGTTGACTCCCTTAAGCCATACGCTCTTTTGGCACAACGCATACTGCTGGTAATAGCTCATCTTACAATGACTTCTTTGTGTCTGGGAATCCAAGGAGAAACTCTGTGTGGAGAGAGGATGGCGAAACACTTTGTTGCCTTAGTCCCCCCCCTAGCTTCTCATAAAAGCACTGGGAAGAAATGTTAGTTGTTTAGTATGCAGTTTAATCAATTAACCAATATAATTTTTTAGGCTTTGTCTTTTTTATGTTCTGTTGGGGTCTCGGAGACCCTGAGGCCTTTTTATATCAATAGTCTGAAATATACTAAACAATGACATATTAGGCTGATACTTTTCCTTATGAGAACTAATTTGTACTTTAACCAAAACTCCATCATAAATTTCAAACATCCTCAAAGAAAGCTTTACATTAATGGTATATGAATAAAGAAATGTTCACGCTATATGATAACATATCATGTCTGATCAGCGTAAATTAATATTTTGCCCCAAACAGAATGAATGTTAAAACAGTAAAAAAGTAAAAAAGTTGGGTACAGTTTCAATAAAGTGTGGTACATTTTGGTCAGAGGAATATACTCAAAGATTTTGAAGAAAATAGACCGAAGAGGCATACAAACAGCAAAGTCAGTCTTTCTAGAAGATAATATAGTATATAAAGCATTGTTTGGAAAAACAGAACAGGAAAAAAGAAAAAAGAAATATAGACGTGATGCAAAAACTTTTGTGGATGACTCGCATAAAGGACACAGTATACCTACAGTGGCACAAGCTATTCCTTACGCCATGTTTATCACTTTTTATTACCAATAATAACAGAGCTCCTCAGGGACTGGAGGGTAAGTATGCCCGGCAGCACTCTTTCAGCCACTTTTAGACTGCATCCAGCAAGCACTCAATGTATAACGCTTTCTGGGAGTCTCTCCACTTCTGAATGTATACGGCTACAGTATCTCTTACAGCTGATAAATAAAAAATCATTACTGCTATGGCACTGATTTGGACTTCACCTGGGTACTACCTTGCACACAAAATATAATATAAATATAAAGTCAGGACCTATATGCAGAAGAGAAGTCTGAAACCACACTGAAAGTATAGAAATTATTATAATAATAAAAAAAAAGGATTTTAATTAAAGTTGAACTGAAAGAAAGGAATATGATGACAACATGATTAAGACATATCAGAATCAGAATAAGATTTATTGCAAAAGTAATACTTTTATTCATTACAGTAAAAGTGTAAAAGTAAAAGATTCGATAGATAGATAGATAGATAGATAGATAGATAGATAGATAGATAGATAGATAGATAGATAGATAGATAGATAGATAGATAGGCCTAGATCTAAATATGTGTTTAACTAAATGTTAAACTACTGTAATCATCCTCCCTCCCTCAACAGCATTTACACATCCAATGCAAAAGTACTGTGATGAGAAGTAAAGTGTATAACACTTCCCTCTCCGTGACATTCACCAGAGACCATTAAAGTGAGAGCCAGTGGCTGTGGACGGGATCCTGATCTTTAGCTGGGAAATGATGACAATTAGGAAAGCACACTGTCCCCGGTGACATTTAAGAATGCACTTGCAGGAAGTACAGTTGCTGGCTTGTGAGTGTGTGTGTGTGGGGGCACTGCTTACCTTTGTCTTCCAGATTTATGTTTGACTTTCAGCCCTGTTTTGCAGAGACTACAGCAGTTTTTACATCTCTCAGAATTCTGCAATCTCTCAACCGAACTTTGAAGCTCATGTTTATACTTTCATCTGATCTGTCATTATATGTCCCATAATAACATTCTGTTATGAGAAACAATAATGGGTTGGCTTTCCTTTGTGCAGTCTCTCTAAGGGCATATATGCTATCGAGGAGGACAACTCTTCCACCCCACTCTGTGAAAGTGGCATGAGGAAAACATGATTTGATGCTATTACTTTTTAATAACATCTGAAAATGTGTAATGTTAAACATTTAAGTGCTGTTATAGCTGTATCTATGAAGGGAGTTAAAGTGCACTCGTATTCTGCATCTTTGAGTGTACTTCTCAAAAGCTCAGCACCCTGAAGCCACTTAAACTTCTATATGGATACACAGTTTTTTCATGTGTATTTAAAGGTAATTAGTAATACAAACATTGATTTGTTTTTCTTCTCTTCATAAAACTAAAGGTCACACAGGATGATTTACTTTCTGCTGACCAGTAATATGAAAATTTGAGGCTTAAAAAAAAGACAGTCCCTCTCATATTCAGGTTGCCACAAAAAAAAAAAAAAAAAAAAATGTGACTTTGTGTGACAGACTAATTAGTTAAAAGTCACAGCCATCATCAGATCAGAAGGACACACATCTCCTCTGGGTAGATACACAGCTTCAGGGTTAAAAAGCACATTCTCAACTATCAATAACTTCCACTAATTATATGCTTTGTAATTAGACACATAATCAATTATGAAACCTTTACGTTTTCCCTGATGAAAATTAGACGAAGAAAAACCTTGAAAACTGCCTCATATACCTTCACAGTATTACGTTTATGAGTGAGCATGTCCTGTCTAATCATAATGTTACACGCATGCTTCAGTTTGATGAGAATTATCCAGCAGCTTACAGTAATCATGATTAAAAGAAAGAAACGTGATCATTTGACCTCTGCATTGTTGAACTGCAAATGATGTGCCTAATCGTCAGCTGTCACTCCCAATCTTAATTAATCCTAATGGAGTATTGATGCCGCTCAACTGTTGGGCTTTGTAATTAGCAATGCAATTTAGATCAGATAATGCACCGGGGCAGTCCAATTACTCAGAGGAAATGTAAAAAGCTGTGATACGATAATTTGCAAAATAATCATCACCAGACAACGGAATTGTTTTTATTTTATATATTTATTTTTACATAACCCAGTGACTGAATTTATCAAGCTGTAACAATTACTCGCAAATGTGTGACTGAGGCAAATAAAAAAAGACAATTTTTTTGCGATTAGTCCCTGCAGCATTTTCTGCTGTTGCAGACGTGGTTGCCCTAATTGATTGCTGCTATCAATGGCAAACAAATCTGTGAAGCTGTCCGTGCTGATATAATCTGACCCCGATTTTTTCAGCTGTCACTCTCTGTGAGAAAGATGCCATGCCCCAATTCTCCAAAAGCTGCCTGCCCAGTCGTCATCAACATGTCTTTTGTGTTTCCACCCCGATAGGGCAATTAATAAAATATATGTTAATAGGATCTTAATTGTTTTACAACAGTGGCTTGACAAGGCATTAAGAGCAAGGAGACTTGTCACTGATCTGTAGTCTGTGGACATTTGTCACGGCAGTGCCTTGAGCATGGCATATGGTCATCTTTCCAGGCTTAAAAACTGTACCATTATAATGGGCTCCTGCTGTTTATGTTTGGAAAAAAAGAGATGATGTTACCACTCCCTTAATCTTAGTCAAGACGACGGCTTCTGTCTTGTTTTTCTTCTTACTGTAGATTCAATATTGTATTTCTGGCGATTGTCTTTATGTAAAGTAAAGCAAAAAATAATAATAAAAAAATATGTGGTTTCATTCAGCTGAATAAAAAGTGTCTTTGTTGCAGAATAACACCATACTTAGTCAAGCTTGCAAATTAGCCCTTTAAAGTTAATTAAGAGAGGCTTAACTAAAGGTGAGGGAGACGAGCCATATGTTTGTGCAATCTACTGGGGACAAAGAACCAGAAAAAATTACACACACACACACACACTGTTACCATTTTGGAAGGAGACCTTTGTTTACTAACCGTGCTGATTAATGTATTTGATTAAAATGTTCTGTTAATGTATTTTGGAGTGTTTTGCGTATTAATTTATCAGGAGAGTACACAAGGCAAAACTGCCTCAGGTCTTAAACTGTTTATATGATAGTGTTTGTGACAGATTGCCTGAGATGAAACCCTTAGATGAAAGGCATTTAATTGCTATCCCTATTATCTTCATAAGGGCAGATAAAAACAAATGACACACAGATGACATATACATGGATGTCATCAGCTGATTCTGGTAATATTGTGAATAATATATATTCTGTGGTAGCTGTGCTGTTGCTTATAAGATGCCAAACGACAGAATCCTGAATGTCCTGAGGGAGGCAGCAGTGAACAAACAAGAGACTGCTCTTGCCTTCTATCTTTCTTCCTTTCACTCTTTACGGCCTCCAAAGGCCATTTACATAGTGAAATCTAATTACCCTGGCGTTATGAGAGAGCATTTGATCTCAGACTTAAGCAGAGCAGAACATATTATTTCAAAAAAAAAAGAAAAGAAAAGGCTTTTCTCAAATGAAAGTGGCTTACTGAACAGAGGGTCCACCTTGTACACAATTCAGTCTAAAAGAGAGAAATAAAGAGGGCGATAATGCTTATTAGCTGTCTCTCTGCTTGAACAGTGTGGTGTCTCTGACTCACGTCATCACATTGAATTGAAGTTATCATTCATTATTGCCATTACAAAACTCCCACAGAAAGGTCATAACTGCACATGATGTCACAATTAGTTTATGTATGTACACTTTGCAGTGTTCAAAATATTAAATATTATATATAAGCCTAATACATTTAATATCTATATCTATATCTCTCTCTCTCTCTATATATATATATATATATATATAAGTATAAGTAAATTATGAAAAGTGTATTTTATTTTACAGTATCACATCTGCATATAGCAGTCTTCTATTACAGACCATATGCGTATGTGTGTGCACGTATACATACATCCTTACATGTGTGCACACATGTGTATTATACTGTTTACTTTTTCTCTCTGCCTGAAAATTAGGTCAATTTTAAACCCCACACCAATTTCAGTGTCCATAATGTGACTGATGTTTTTTTCATTACGTAAACTCTCAAGTGTTTCCAGCTTGCATTTATTCCATATGACAAGATTAGAGCTTTCTGAAACGAATGCACAAAAGGTTCAGGCTCTTTCTTTCATTTTCTTCATCCTCTTGCAGAAATGATATGTAATTGTAGTCACTCTGAGAGGCTTTTTTAGCTTTGACCTTTACAATGCAATAATATATAAATTGATGGGGGGAGGATCGTCTGTTGCCGGCATTTCAACTTCCACGTAGTAGCGTCTGCCTTCGCCGGGCTATTGTGATACTGCCGGGTGTAGTGTCCTCTTGCATGCAATTACACCTCCATCACAAGCGATTTTTCACTTCTGCCGAAGTACTGCTGAATGCGCAGGGCTTCTCATTCAAGCTGCAAAATGGATGCAAAATTGATCAGATTCCCCAGTAAATATTGCTTTGATCATCCATCTTGAAAAAAGGGGAAAATAAGCAAATGATAATTATAAGAAATATTTAAGTTCAATAAAGTATCCTAAAGTAGTCATGCCATTCTGAAGCACTTTATTATTGAAACAACATGTAATAAAACATGTGTGAATGTAATAAGAAATGCCCTTTTATCCCTAACTGAAAATTGCAAGTGAAAACTTCTCCTTTTATGCCTCTCAACTTACCTTTACACCGAAGATAAATTTGTCTAAAAAACAAAAGCACACCTCATAGAAAACGTTATTAAACATTAAACATATTGTCCTACAAATAAAATCATGCCGCCATATCTTAGGTGTGCACAGGTGGGGGATACTGGTAGGCTGATATTTGCAGAGATCTGTGGGTTTGTTTTGGAATCACAGCTCTTGTGTCGGAACGTGGGCCCTTTGAATTCTCCATTGTCCAAGCCGCATGTCGACAGGCTTAAGTTGCTTCACAAGGGAACACTGGCAAGGTGACTCGCAGGAGGGCCTCCTGGGTGTGCTTAACCAGAGGGGCAGTCAGGGCCACATTGCACCCTTCCTTTGATACAGTCTGAGGTTTGGTCTCACATGTGACTTAAAGTACGCGGCAGGTACACACATGCGGTGAGCAGAATTACATATTGCCATAGTCACCCAGACTCCCTGCCAAACTCTAATTACCACACTGCAGCTCCTGCTGTACTGCAAACACATACACACAAAGTCTCTTAGACTGCAACACAGGACAGGGTCTTTTGAACTATGAAGGTGGTTTTTTTAGACTTGATTCTGATTATGCAGAAATGTTGTGCATGTTTGTAACAATTCAACACCTCCATATAAATGCACTACGGGTTGAGAAATGAAGAGTCCACGATAAATAAATACAAATATTTTTTTGTTTAGTTTAGTTTCTTTTTAGGATTTTACACTTTGTATATATAATAGTTTCATGTGTTTTTTTATTTATTTTAATTTTACTTTTATACAATTTTTGCCAAGTTTTTTTACTAAATAAATATTATTTAATATATACTAAATGAAATAATGATAAAATAAATAATATTTAAACATTGAAAAACAGTGAAGCAGTATTGCAAACATGATTTGTGTAAATTTAGAAATGATAACAAAAGTCCTATTCAGCTGTGTAAAGAAGTAACTTTTCAGTAGGCTTCCAGGATGTGGTGAGTGTCGTAGTAAGGACGTGGTAAAAAAAAAAAAAAAAATGGCTCAACTCGAAAATGCACTCTGGTGCAAGGAGATATTTATTTACAATGAGACTTTGGGTAATCCACAGGCGTGTAATATTCACAAAGGGCAAAAATTAAATAAATAAAACTATACAAAAATAAACAAAACATTTCCAACGGCAAAAGGGAAAAAAACAGCAAAATAACAATACAAAATATCTATTTATAAATATATCCACGTATCCACCATATACACTCCAGCAATAAAGGTTTTTGACTTGCTCATGGCACTACAGTTGCACGCTTACTTGTCCGGCCTACTGAGACACCAATTATATTTGAGCAAATGCTCCTTTTATAATGGTCACATGACCTCACACAGTCCCCTTTCAGGTGACTCGCGAGACTTTTAACATAAAAGAGCATTTCCGGCAGTGCTCTGATTCGCCGCCGTCTCCTCCAACCCTGGACAACATCACACATAACACAGGTAAAACATACAATGTAAGAGGAGGGTATGTATGCAAGTGGGACAATGTATGTACATAAGTGTGAATAAGGTGTTAAATGTGGGAGGGGAAAAGGTGGTGCGATCACGTGATTAATGACTATGTGCCATAAAGTTACGCGAGGGAAAAAAGGGAATGAGCAGCGTGTGTATGTATGTGTAAACAAGTGCCATTCAGCCAGGGCTAGATCTCCTCCTCCTCAAGCTGGGACTAGTTTTCTAAACGACGTTTGAGTTGCAATTCTTATCACTCAACGTCTGTTATTCCATGTACCGATCCATACAGGACTAACATCTCTGTGTTTTTTACAGAGGTGGGAGTGTGTGTTTTCTATTGGCATTGCAAAATGTCATGTGTTGTACTTGCATGCATTACGCATGACGTATATGTCTTTAAATGTATTATTTGTTAATTTAATTTTAATTTATTATAAAAGCCCCATTTAAGTCAACTTTACAAGTTTATAGAAATGGCTGTTTATAATAACTTGCATAAGTGAGCAGAGAAATCCAGACAATTATCTTACTCTTTCCTGACACTTCTATTAAAATAAGCAGTCTTCGCAGTTTCCGCGATTTGGCTCTATTGATTGGATATGTTAATTTTTCGTTTCGTTTCATTATGATATAAGGACAAATGCCCTGACATATGCCCTGCCCCCAAAATAACATAAAAATGAATCTTAATTCAGAAACTAAAAATATGCTCATCATAGAAGAGGTTCAAGTCTTTGTATGTATACATTATTTGATGTATTTTTTTTAGGGCTGGGAATCGATTAAAAAAAATTAACTAATTAATTGCACATTTTCTGTAATTAATTGCAATTAATTGCGTTTCCCCCAAGCTTGTAATCATCAATATTTAAACTTAGAATCACCTAATTAAACAACACAGGAAAAAAAAAGGAACAGAAAATAGCCCTATATTAAAATATTAAACATCAATATATCAATATATTATTCTTTTTCAATAATCAACATAATCAATTTAACAGGTTATTATTATTATTTTAATAATTATCAAAACAAAATATAGTCCTACAAAGCTATTATTACCAGAGCATGTGATCAGAGCAGGTCATTTTACCATTGTTGTGACTATACCAGCTGAGCTCAGCAAACAGAAGTCTACAGAGAAATTTCACGTCATTTGAGTGGACTTTACTTTTCAAGTGCTTGGTACATGATTGATGCCTTTGGGCCGTTAACGACAGAGCGCGCCAACACACACACGCGCGCGCGGAGCACAGAACGCGACGCACATACTGAGCGGAAAAGACCCGCTCATGAAACCTGCGCGAGAATGAAACCTGATCGCCGAACACGGAGGGGCGGCATATTTCAGCCTGTTTAATAGCAGACGCAGCAGGAAATCATTAAAACGAGGCAAAAAAAAGGTGCTGCGTTATTTTTTTTTTTACGCGTTAAACATTTCAAATTAATCGCAAAAATTAACGCGTTAATTCCCCCAGCCCTAATTTTTTTAAATGAATATGTTGCCCCCTCCCCCAGAAAGGTGTGGTCTCGTGCCGTAAATGGTCCAACTGAGGAGGGAGGGAGGGCGGGGGCTCTGGAAGAGGACGCAGAGCAATCAGAGTAAAGGGAACCAGGGACGAAACGAAGACTGAGGAGGAGACTAGTGTGGCGAAGATGGGAGGGGCCATGGTGGAGACCATGGGGATGACGGATGGAGACCAAGCTGGTGGAGAAAAAGCCCAGAGCGCAGACGGAGAGAAGGATGATCTGGATGACACTGTAGGCTTTGGAGGCCACAACGGAGCCATAGCAACGACCCCTGAGGTGGAACCATGGTTCCAGAGGGCTGAGGTTGAGCCAGAGCAGCTGATGGCCGAGGTGGAGCCGTAGGGATGGAGAGACGGAGCGCAACGGAAGGACAGCGGGTGAAGGGAGCCGGGTGAAGCCGTAAGGCCAATGGTGCCAGGTGGAGCCGATGGTGGAAAAGTCAAGGCGGAGGAGTCAGGGAAATGGGCAGAGATGAAGTAATGGGAACAGTGGCTCGAGGAAGGGCGAGGGGCTAAAGGGAACCAGCAGAAGTGGGGCTGAGGAACTGGCTAATTCTCGATGAGGATGCGGGAGTGGGGGCACTGGAGAGTTTGTGCTGGGTGAGACCAGTAGGGGTTCGGAGAAAAAGGGAAACATCCTTATCCAATTTCTCAAAATATTCAGCAGAAAACAGCTCACCCTCAGTGGTGGGAATGTGGGCGGGGTCTTCCTCAATTCCTTTGTACTCCACGAAGGGCACCCAGAATTACGGACAATTGTTAACAACCACAGAAACAAACCTGTGATGGTAAAATGAGAACAAAGGAAACAGGAACTAGAATAAAACCAAAACAGAACATACAGATGACACCTACCTGACATAACCTGACACAGATAGCACAATTCCAAGAGCAGTTTGAATAGCCTTCCTAATTTTATTAATGACACTCAAAATAATTCAATTCTGAATAAATCCAGACCCCAAGAAATACACTTATTTTTCTATCAAGCTGCTTATCTAACTCCTAAACTCGTGTAAAGCCACTTTTCCTACAGATGTAATCGAGGTAACCTTTCCTACTTTATTTTCTTCTCTCCTTTTTTCTGTTTTAAATCCCTCATAAAAGGAGTCTAAAGTCTTTATAATGAGGACTGAGCGAACACTTAAATAATTTTATAAACCTTTTTTTTTTAAATTAGCAGAGCCAGTAATCATATCACATAATGCTAATCATTTTATATGTGGCGACCGAGGCCTAGTAGGAGCTCTGAAGAGCGGCTTACTGCCCCAAACTCTTCCTGTCAGGACACTGGATAAGTTTTTTTTTTCTGCCAAAGAAGCAGAAAATCCAATTATTAGCAGCAACCCAATTATTTTCCTCCTCTGGCTCCCCAACTGAAATCCAAGGTCGAATTTGTGGATTAGTGAGGTTTTAAGGATAGGACAAAAACAGGATAAATCAACAACGTGCAACCCCATGGCTGCCCAAGCCCTTCCGGGACTGGACTTAGAAGGCGACACAATCATTGAAAACAAGTAGACGGAGAGCTGAACTTTGTGGATTGTGATGGAGACACAGACGGGGGTGGGTGGTTCATGAGCTCCATCCTGTGCCCCAGTTGCAGATGACGTCTGTATTTCCTTAATGACTCTGTACTATAAGGTAAAACTCAATTTGTGAGTCAATCAGCATGTACAAGGAGTATGCAGGGTGAACTCCAAGAGATCACACAGTCACAGAACCTTGACCCATTGCCCTGGATCATCTCAAGACCAGCCCTGACCCCTGAGTCTGCAGGTCACACACACCAGACTCTGTGTGAATAGGGGAGAAAGTTATTGATGGTTTAATATTGACTCCCACTCTAATGTGACATTGGAAAACATCTCCTTAATTGAAGACTCTGTCAATGATATTGAGTTCACATCTCGATCCAGCTTTTACACTGATGTCTGCATGGCCTTAGACAATTTTTAAGATATCTATGGCCTTGTGTCCTAATGTTCAATAGGAATCTATAGCCGCGTTTCCACCGCGGGAACTTTCCCCAGGAACTAGGAACTTTGGGGTGGTACTCGATGTGTTTACCCCGCAGGAACCAGGGTCTAAATGAAGTTCCGGGTAAATATTTCCCCCCTCCGAAAGTCCCTGCTCGCGAGGTAGTACTTTTTAAAAGTTCAGGAACTTTCGGGGGTGGGACTTGTGTGCTGAACATGCTGATTGGTCGTGTTCACGCCGCATTTTGAATGGAGGACTCCACGCAGCATTCTATTTTAACCAGCATTTTTAAAAATCTATTGCGGTTCGTGGCTTCATGCAGTAAGATTTGTCTGTCTGCAAATATGGAATTTAATAAAAAAAAATAAAAAAAACCCAGCTGGACCGACGACGAGGTTCAGGCTTTATAAGCGTATTTGTGTAACAGGAAATTTTCTGCGCGTTCGTCCCAGCCATCTCACGGTCAATGTCCGCAATACATCACAAACACAACTACAGCACAGTTTGAATCTCCTCCATACTTATTATAAATGTGGCGCTCAAAACTGATTACTATCCGTGCAGACTGGGAGGAGCAGTCGCGCGCAGTTTATAATCTTCCCAGTACTTTAGACCGCGGTGTAAACGCAGAAAGCAACCAGTCTGGGGCAAATTGTTCCGGGTAATTTCGGTGGAAACGCGGCTTATTATGGAGATCCACCAATGCAAAAATAAGTTTGCTGTAAGATTTCAAATGCTATAAGCTTCACTAAACTAACATCAGTGGACATCCACCAAACATAATCTAGTCTAAAATCTTCATTTGTGAATCACTGAGAGGCAGATTTTCAGCAATAATGTTGGTCTGTTGAAGGATTAGATTTAACACGTCCTTATGAGGACCTGGCGAGGAAGGCTATTGTGATAAAGCCTGTGCTAACATGATATATGTCTTTCATTTTTGTCTAATTAACCTTCTAATATCCACAACCCTACAGTGGCAGATAGTTAATTAAAGTTGTAATTGAAATAATTCAACCCCCTTTTGCAAATCAGGTTTATTAGCAACATGACAGACTTTCAGGTGTTTGATGAACAATGAACAAATCAAACAAAAGTTATTGAAATAGCTCAACACAACAAATGTTTAAAATGGTTTTCCCTAATTCAACTGGAAAAATATAACTTTTAATGACTTCTGCAGTCTCAAAATAATCAAACCCCTGAATAGAATCCCTCACAACAGCACAAATATGCAAAGCAGGTGTTGTCTCAAGCACACTTGATGCAATTAATCAAGGGCTTCATTAGTTGCACAAGGTGTGCTTGAGATAGAACACATGAAATATCTGAACTGGCTAGGTTTATTGAGTGTCACGTTTGACTCCATGTTCGAAATATGGAAAATAAGTCAAAAGAATGGTCCAAAAAGTTAAGAGAAGATATCATCGCCCTTCACAAACAAGAAACATAATACAAAAAGTTAGTGAAGGCACAAAATGTTTCTAGAAACACCGTTGAAAGCATAGTTTGCATTTCGCAAGTTAACCATTTAGAACCTGAAGCTAAATTGGGTGTTTTTCACATATTTAGACACACACAATGTGCTATCTTCATGTGCAAGGTGTCATCTTTTTCAGAAAAAGATTAGCTTTCAACAAATTACAGTTATTGACCATTGTGTGTGGTGAGTATGTAAATAGAACTTAAATAGACAAAAAAAAAAAAAAAAAACAGAATAAATTTTCAGATTTTTATTTAGAAAAGAACAGAAAAATCACGAACGAAAGAAACTAACACTTTAAAGTTGAAAAATTAAGTATAATACAACTTTACAAGTCTTTTTTGTGACACTGGGTTGCACAGTTTCATTTAAGACACTTTTTTTCATACACGCACACATACAAATGCGTCCATTCATATTAGGCACGCACACAAACACATGCATACACCACATGTAAAGATACGTGAAAAAGTAAAGGTCATCCGCATCCCAAGTTTCATTAAAAACCATCCCAATCCCATCTTCTACTGTCTACCACTTCTTTCGCCATGTATTTGTTCGTTTCTTTTATTATTTGATGCAATCCAAAACACTCTAACCTGCCGCGCTTCATATCTCTCAGTTCAAATCCTTCCTTCCCGCTCTGCCAGAAAGCTGCTGTCATTTGCTGATGGAAAGCAGGAAATTAGCGTAATGAGCTGTATATTGCCGAAAAGCGCATGTTGTCTACTGTCAGGGGCAGTTTGAATGGTTTTGATAGTGCAAACGGTTGAAGAGTTACGGTACAATGAATACAGCTCGCTGATCTGTGTCGGCGACGACACATCCGGATCTAAAGGGTTAAAAGATAAAGGAACAGTGGTTACACCACCTGGACGGTGCAGAAAAAGGAAGCTATCAACGGCTGCTACCAGATTTCTGAGAAGGCAGGTCCAGAAAACCATTGAGTGACTGCAAAAGACCTGCAGCATGACTAAGTGGCAACAGGCACTGAGGTTTCAGCTTGCACAGTAAGGCGTGTACTAAACGCATCCCAGAACTCCAAGACGTGCACTACTACTGACCCAAAAGTAAAAGAAAAGGATCCAATTTGCTCAAAATCATATAAATAAGTCATAAAATTTAGGGATTCCGCTCTGTGGAGCGATGAAACAAAACTGGAACTTCTCGGCCCAAGGAATCGGCAGTAGCCTATGTCTGGAGGAAGAAAAATGAAGCATATGCTGAAAAGAACTCTACCACAGTTAAGCATGGTGGCTCAGTGATGCTCTGGGGCTGCTTTGCATCCTCTGGCACTGGAAACCTGCAGCTTTTGGAAGGCAATATGGGATTCATTGAAGTCTCAGGGAATCCTAGGAGAAAAACGTCATGCCGTCAGTGAGGAAGCTGAAGCTTGGGCGTCATTGGACCTTTCAACAGGACAATGATCCCAAGCGTACCTAAAATTCCACCAAGGCTTGGTTGCAGAAGAACCCCTGAAAGATTATACACTGGCCATCACAGTTACCTGATGTGAACCCCACAGAAAATCTCTGGTGGGATTTAAAGAAGACGGTTGCAGCACACAAACCCAATAATATTACTGCACTGGAGGCCATTGTTCATGAGGATGGGTTAAGATTCCTTATAAACTGTGCCAGAAGCTGGTTTCTGGTTATATATATGTATCATTTTCAGTAGGTCATAACAGTAAAGGGTGTTCTACTAAGAACTGAAGATGCTTGCCATGAAGGGGTTGCAGAAGTCCTTAAAAGTTGCATTTTCAGTTGAATTTGGGGAACATTTGTGGTGTTGAGCTATTTAAATTACTTTTGTTTGGTTTGTTTGCAAACAGCTAAAAGTCTGTAAATTATGCCAATAAACCTGACTTGGAACAACTGTATACAGTGTTATGACCGAGGGCAGATTAGCACTGTGTCAGTCAATGTCTTGTCCCATCAGAAAAATTTGTTTATTTTCCCCCTGTGTCATTGGACTTGCAGTCTTATGTTCATTTCCTTCTCTAAAAAAAGAAACTACTGGTGGGAATGGTGACAATCATTCTGTTACCGTACCCTCTTTGAAAAGTGAAAGAAGTGTGAGAGAAAGTTTGCTTGTCAAAGAGAGCAGCACTTTCTTACGCACTCATGCAGAAGGGACGTTGTCATCTGCAATAGAAGCTGACCAGACATTCAGCTCTGACTCAGTCTATGGTCATCAGTCTTTGAATTTGAATCAGTGTTATTTGATGAGGACTAATTATATGATGCATGACTCATTATTTGAATCACAAATGCATTTTTGATAACATGTTCATTTGATTTACTATACTATGTTATAATAAATACACAGTTAACAGTCATTTATGCAATACATAGTCATAAGCACAGCTGCCTTGCATTATAAGATAGATAGTTGACAGAATGTATCCATGGATTTTTATTTTCCAACATAAAGTTAAAATGAAAAATGTTCACCATTTTAAATCAGGTTGTATAGAATATCAGATATATTTAGTTGTATTTCTGTATCACTATTCATTTTTGCTTTTTTAAAAGATTTTTTCTCAATATGAGGCCTAAATAATAAAATAAAATAAAATAAAATAACAATTGTATAGAAGCATGTATTGGGTATATACTAGTGTGAAATATGCAAATGCACTAGAAGTACATTCCATTTTAATAAAATGCTCCTTAAAATAGTTTTAGACAGAGTGCAACATACTACATGTAAACTGTCCAAAATTATTATATGTCAGATGCCCGTACAATACATACAATACATTAGATTTCATATAAATGAGTCATATAGTGAGTTTGTTTAATCTGATGTTGTTAAAAATGAAATGAAACCAAAGAAGGTTGCAAAACCCTTAAATTACTGTAACTGCAAGTCAAAATAGCCCAGGAGCATATGATATAAGAAATTAAGGCTGTCATTGCAGGCGATCCAGAGACAGCACTCAACTGCAAAAAAGAGACTAGAAAAACAAAAACAAAACAAAGCAGGTCATGGTCCTGACACGCATCTGGCTGCACTGTGTTCGGCCGACACCTCCCAGCAGACACACAAGCACTAGAGTAGTTAAGCTGCCAAACACACACAGATGACAAAGACAAGTGAATGTATGTGTTAAAGCACCCCCCCCCCCCCCCCCCCCCCCCCCCCACACACACACACACACACACACACACTTACACACACCTCAGACGGCACAGCACTGAAAGTCAGTTCCATTAGGAATTTTAAGTTGAATTAAGGTGCTTTGGGAGCACACATTAACACATGTGTAGCTCCTGTTGTTTAATGTTAGAGTGGGAATGAGACCTTGCAACTTTATATTCCATTAAGGAGAAGGCCTGAGTTTTCCCCTCTGAACATCTAAATAAGTAATACTGACAGCCCCCCAAAACATGAATCATATTTTCACAATGATAGAAAATTAATGACTGGGTTGGGAACGTAAATCACACCAGGACATTCGGCAAGCGCTGCCTCTGCACTAGTGAGAGAGAATGACAAAAGATGCATTATAGCATTCTGCGATATGGAAATGCATTGGGGCCAGAAAATTCTGGAATGGGAATAAGATGACAGAGATGCCAGCCAGTCTTGCATCACTTGTATAAAAATCAACTTCAGTTTGGCTCCTTATTAATTTATAAGCCATTAGTAACATATTTTCCAACAAAAAGGCTTTGTTAAAAGGCAGAAATGAAAGTGTTTGGGAGAGGCATATGGAAATAGCATTTTGCCATGCTCAATTAGAATGAGGTCAGAGAGAAATGGCTTCCAGCCTGATTCTGAAAGATGCAAATGGTCCGATGATTTTATGCAACGTTAGATACCTGCACGCATAGAATCAAGGTTTTTTAGCTGTCCGGAAAAGAGTTTGAAATTCAGTCTACAAGATTTGTAAAGTGATGCAAACAGGGGACTTTTAAATGAAATGGCTAATTATGTAGAACACAGTTACTTCACTTTTTGCTGGGTGCCTGATTTGTCAGAGATAACCTCTGATCTCAGAATGTGAATGTGAATAGTGTTTCAACAAAGGTAATTTTGGTGAACAAATATATTAGATGTTGTTGTAAAAGTTTAATTGCTACGATCATTTTCTATAGGGTACACATCATTTTTATATGTTTTATATGTATATTTTTTTCTTGATGTACACCGAAAGAATGGAAGTGAAATGTTACAACATGCCCCATAGGTGGGGTACATTGTAACATCTGAGGGGCACATTGTAACAGGACCATATGACAGCTTAAAATGTTATCTGATCTAATAAAAAATATATACAAGACAAACTATAATACGTTATCAATAAAATATAATTATTAACTTTTTCATATAAAATAATGTCATTTTTTAATAATTAAAAATATAGTAATTGTTGAGTTTGACAACAAACACACCACAAAACACAACATACACAAAACAGCATAGTTTAAAATAATTCATAATTTCTGAACAATGACTCTCAGTCTTTATTCACCTTTTTCTTATGGTTTCTCAATATAATTAATAAAAGTATAGACTAGAAAAGCATAGTTCTAATAGGGGCCCTACCTGCGCAACTGGGATTTAAACTCGGCTAGTATCTTCTGCTGGTTAGATCAGCATTAAAGAACTATCTCAACTGTTAAAGTCGACATTAAATCAAAATTTACCCTATTTACTTTGTTAGCGCATATTACTAGTCTTGTGGTGAACAATTAATCCGTAGAAGTTGTGCAAGAAAAAAATTGTTTGCCGTGGTAATCTTTAATCAAAATCTGAAAAGTTACTTCCGGTCTGGAATGGCTTTCCATTTCTGATGACGTATGTTTGACGGCTTGGGTTGAAAACGCTTAACCACTCCCCTCAAAACCGTTAGTCTGCTATAAGCGAGAGATGGAGAGGAGGAGCGCTAAAGTAAAACCCTGCCATCTGTTCAATATTCCGTTTCACTTGGAAATACGTCACAACACTGGAAAAAAGTCGTTTGCAACTTCGGTTCACACGGACTTTAAATAACAGATTTAAGAATTTTTTTATTTGAAATTTGAAATTTACTTTTGAAACAAATGTTCAGTGATATCTTCCAAAGATTTTTTTTATTTTGGTGCAATTTTTTCTATATATAGTGTTGATATGACAACTAGTAAATACACTGAGTTTCATCATGGTGGTATGTGTGGAAATTTTTAAACCTAACTGTGTTACAACTAGCCCCCCGTTAGGTTGTGCCCTGCTCACCCCTACCTCACCCCTACCTCTAAAGGTTTCGAATAGTTTAAACCTGTATGAATTTCTTTCTTCTGCTGAGCAAGCATAAAAAAGAAGATATTTTGAAGAATGTGGGTAACCAAACAGTTGATGTACCCATTGAGTTCCATAGTATTTTTGTTTTTCCTACTCAGGAAGTCAATGGGGTACATCAACTGTTTAGTTACCGGCGTTCTTCAAGATACCTTCTTTTTTATGTTCAACAGAATAAAGAAATTCATACAGGTTTAAACTTAAACCTGAGGGTGAGTAAATTATGACATCATTTTCATTTTGAAGTGAACTATTCGTTTAAAAGTTACTAACTTAAAAGGTGCAGCCTTTTGAAAAGGTGCCACCCTGTCCACATATCCACAGATAGTCAATCAAAACAATTCAAAACCAATCCTATTTGTTGACAGCCAATTATTCTTATTACTGAAGTGTACCTTGCCCGGCACAGACCTCCTTAATATATGCAATTGCCTTTATATTCCCCTGGTTATGGGTGAACTGTCCTTTTGGAAAGCTCAGAGAGTAAAACATGCCTCATAACAACAAAGTATAAACATGGATAAA
>JARPMJ010007092.1:0-46195 GCA_033366665.1 Phoxinus dragarum
GAAACGAGTCTTGCAGTGGTGGGCCCACTCACACACATTCACACACATTTCAGTCTACTCACGGTACTTCTCTGAACAGAAAAAAAACACGTTGCAGGCCTGTGTTGGTCTTGCAAAACATTGAGTGCGCTGAACAAACACTTGCAACACATTGAGAGCGTGGAAATACTTCGATCCAGATGAGATGATCACGTGCAGCGCGATTAACCGACAGGTCCCGCCACAGCATAAGCCCACCGTGCCTCGCTATCTCGGCTGCCTCCGATCACGCGTCGCCTCCGATCATGCGTCAGCTCCGTTCGACGGGTCTCCGGCTTCGTTTCTCACTCAGTCGCTTGCTCAACAACACCCCGAGTCCGCGATCCTCTTATCTCAACACCCCGTTCAGTTTCATCGGCTTTATCGACTCTTTCTCACGTTATTATTTTCTCAAACGCGAGCGTCCTGTTTTCCACACTGGTCCAGCCGGAAGCGAGGAAAAAACCTTTTCCACACTCTCTCTCACTGTTTCCTTTCCGGTCACGTGTATCCACGATACAGCGTTAATACCCAAAAGACCAATAAATATTGTGACATGAAAACAAGAAGAATAAAGTAATAAAAGGCTTACTGTATAAAACCTCTGATAATATTATTTAGCTAAATAATATAAACTTTAAGCTTTAATCACTGTCATGAAATAAAACAAATAGTGATCTTTTAATTATGTAAAATGAATTGATATTTCCTTCTTTAGAAATCAGTGTCTCCTGTTATTTATTTAAAGTAAATAAACGTTTACTTTTTTTTTATAGTCATGTGACTTGTTTTTGAGTAAGAGAGATTAATCATAACATACCCTGTTTCCATTAGACTATTATACCCAAGTTTACCACTGGGCTACAGTTATTTATGTGGACACATTTTGAAAGAAAGCAATTCTTCATGTGCATGCATTGGTTTAGTATCCTGGTTCTATCAGACTCTCGTACATTACCACTCTCCATTGACAAGCGTTAACTTCCTTGTAGGCGGGTAATCTGTTGAAGTTTAAAACTATTGGATCTGCCCAGAGTCATTCTGGATCTGCCATAACCAATCGCTAATGTTTGGTCGTGACGTATGACGACTCAAACTAGCGCACAACCTCAACGCCATCCTTCTCAGCCACTCCCTCTGTTCGCTGATTGGACTGGTAAAAAATTGACTGGAGAAAACCCAAGAATATACCACAGTCCCAGACGTAGTTCTGAAGGAAAATGTAAATTGAGTGGAAGTACGTAGGAGGGCGGAGCCAGAGTATTGATTTAGTGTTATGTTACGTCACTCATTACTTTCTGGTGTATCCAATCATTATCTAATACTTCAACACGTATGAAAGATTGTTGGCTTGTTTGACTTGAACCGGCGCTGAACAGACTGATCGGATATGACATCAAAGTACCGTGAGAGCAATTCAAAAGCATAAGGAGCCGTCTACTCTCTCTGTTCGCTCTCGTGGTACTTTGATGGCATTCACCGATCGGTCTGTGAAGCGCCGGTTCAAGTCGAACAAGCCTTGTTACTTACACATGTGACGCAAACATCCACCTCCATCCTCCCTGTCCACACGGCCCCGGGGGTCCGTTACCCTCCGGTGTGATCTACGAACACCATCCAATATTTCTGTTTTCAATTTCTGGTCTACTAATTAATAAATGTCATTGTGATATAATCTCGCCTTCCGTGTCTTTCTGATATAAATTTGCGTCACCAATGAATCTGTGCAGTACATGTTGTGCAACAAATTTACTCACATGTGTCAAAGAATGGGTCCATTCTTCAATAATTTGGACATTTTGTTTGAAAGTTTCTCTTCACCTGTTGAGTTAAACAGAAGAAGGGTTATTGGCGGACTGAAGTGATTGGACAGTTACCTCGAGAAATGCATTCAGCAATGGTTATTTATGTGGAAACATTTAGAAAGAAAGCAATTCTTCATGTGCATGCATTGGTTTAGTAGCCTGGTTCGTACATTTCGTTTGTACAGAGAGTCTGGCCTCTCTCCTTTGACAAGCGTTAACTTCCTTGTAGGCGGGTACTCTGTTGAAGTTTAAAACTATTGGATAGAGTCACTCTGGATCTGCCATAACCAATCGCTAACGTTTGGTTGTGACGTATGACGACTCAAACTAGCGCACAACCTCAACGTCATCGTTCTCAGACACTCCCTCTGTTCGCTGATTGGACCGGTAAAAAATTTACTGGAGAAAACCCAAGAATATACCACAATCCCAGACGTAGTTCTGAAGGAAAATGTAAATTGAGCGGAAGCACATAGGAGGGCGGAGCCAGACTATTGGTTTAGTGGTAACAGCACAGTATAGTGATAGTTTCCTTCAGGTGTCTGTCAATAAACCGACTTGTTTTTGCTCAGAAAGATTCTCTTCAATGTTGCTCCATCATGACAGACCTGAAAGAACATAGATGGAGAAAGAATGAATAGATAGTCATGCAACTGAAGCTATTACAAGCAATATAGGAGTTAATCTGCAAATACGGCACAAGAGCACCTGAGGCATGTGCTGTGCACGAAAAGGTGCATTTGCAGGTACTGAAGTGTAAAAATGCACTGAAACATAAATCATATTGCAGAGGTAATGTTATTGAAGTAATGCTTTAAATACAAAAATATGACTTAAAAAATCATGCAATTATAAAATAAACATGTCTTAAAGTCAGAACTAACGCTTAGACGAGCAGTGATGTGCGTCAAAGTGGTGTATTTTACTTCTACATTATGTCTTGAAATTGTATTTGGAGAAGGCACAGAGCCACCTCTGAGCAGCCTTAATGTTTCTGTGTAAAGACGCCTTAAGTTGCCTCTGTTGTTTCTGTGAAATAACCAGCAGGCATCAGGTGAACGCAGCCACTGTGCGATAGTTTTAGGTCTGTGCTGCTGGGTGGTGCAGCTCGGTGAAGAATAAATGTGGAGGATTGTGTTGGAGATGATGTGAAAGCTTTGTGTGCTTTAGTTTGCAGTCAGCAGTAAAGCTTTAGCTTTCTTCTGCCTCTCTCTCGGGAGGCATTTCAACAATAAAGCGTCACACGGTGGAATACTTACAGCACAATATCCATTCATGCTTCCAGATCAGCCTCAAATGAAAAGTTTCGAATCCTTGAGGTTGAATTCTTCTGGGAATGGGCAGAGAATGGGGTGAAAGCTTGGAAAGTGAACGAGAGAGAGAGAGAGAGAGGAGACTAGTGTCGTCTTCCTCCTCAGACACCACAGCAGCGGGACCTGCGGCTCTTTAAAGCGTTCCCAGAAGGCATCTGATATGCATTGAACTCTGGGGTGCCTCTGGCTACACTTTCTCAGCAGCTTAGACATCATAAAGTATTTAGGTGCACTTAACACACACAGGTAAGTAACCAAACATTCAGAGCTCAACTTAGAGGTGGATGAAACACTGAAGGTTCAAGCCCTGGCATGCTCTCCTTTGATACGCTGGTTCGTTTGGAAGGAGAAACAAAACGAAACAGAAATGTGGCGAATGCAGAAAGACGGCTATTTAACCGCTTTAAAAATGTAATATTTAGAGAATTATATTTGCAATACGTTGCTTCAACGTTCTCTAAGAGATGTTAGAAAGACATTCAGGAGATGGTTGTGAGTTAGCTCTTATCAAGATGTTTAACAGATGTTTACAGTAAGTATAAACTAGATGGTATGTTATTGAATAATTGTGGCATCAGGCATGGTGCACTCTTAAAAATAACTTCTTTATTGACATCTATAGTCCCATTAAGAACTTTTAAGATTGCATAAAAGGTTCTTAGTGGAAAAGATTCTTTAGATTATTAAAATTTCGTTTCGAACGAAAAAAGTTGTTCTTGTACTGTTCACTGAAAGGTTCTTTGGGGAACTAAATGGTTCTTCTATGAAATTTTTGCAAAAGTTAACGATTTAAAGGAATAATTCACTTAAAAATTAAAATTCTGTCATTTACACACCCTCAAGTTGTTTCAAACATGTATGTTTCTTTCTTCTACTGAACACACAAGAAGATATTTTGAACAATGTTGGTAACCGGACAGTTGACGGATCCCATTTTTCTTCCATAGTAGGAAAAAAATACTGTGACGTCAATGGGATTCTTCGAAATATCTTCCCTTGTGTTCAGCAGAAGAAAGAAACTCATCCAGGTTTGAAACAACTTGAGGGTGAGTAAATGATGACAGATTATTCATTTTTAAGTGAACTATTCCTTTAATATTGACCCTTATTTCTTTAAAAATGACTATTAAACTATTACAAACTTTTTTTCTAGTGCGTTCTGTGAACTTCTGCTATCTGTGACTTTTTATCAGTTCTGTGAAGATCCTTCCATCGCCAGAACTTACTATCACGCCACTAATGCCCCTATGAATTCATTCAGCGGCTCGTTCTGCGCAATCATCCTCCACAATCGTCCGGAAACCATGATGGATGAAAGGAGAAAGAGAAGCAGGCAGTGAGGGCAGCCTGGTCACCTGCTGGTCAGAGAGCAATGACCACACTTCCCAGCGGGTTTACATGTACACACAATGTGTCTACGTACGGCGTGTGCACGTATGCATTTGAACAAAGAGCTTTCTCAGCGCCAGCTTCAAAGAGAAATATGAACATACTTTTCCTGTTATAAATGTGTCGGTGTACCGGAGCATCTTTACTGTGTGTGTGTGTGTGTGTCGGTCAGAGAGCGATGACCACGGCCGCCTGCGCTCTCACAGGGGGGTTCATTACAGCGAGTGACAGGGCCTCCTCTAAAACGCCGTCTGAGGAATACACACTCTGCGTGGGACAAAATAAACACCCGGCTTCGAGTGGGGGCACCATAAATTATTTATATCACCGGCAGAACAGCAGAGACGCTCTTAATATCGCTACCTGCTCGTCTGGACGCGTAAAAGATGATTTATGTCTTATGGCCACATTAAATTTCACTGCAATTGGGCCTTGTGCCTTCTGGGGTCTGGGGAGACACAAAATGGTGGTTATAAACTGCTGCAGTTGTTCTCTGGAAACACGGAACGAAGTTGAAGCGGCCCAACGGACTCCTCTGGCTTTTGTTTATTTCTGCACAACATTCCTTGGTCAAGCTCTTTCAGTTCTGTCCGTCCTTCGTGATCTGCAGATGAGACAGAGATAGCGTTATATTTTTGTTTAAATGTAAAGATGCATTGTAAAAAAAAAATAATGTGGCGATGTGGATCAACACCAACCAAACTAATCATGAAACCAGCTTATGTAGATTGGCTTGCTTGTCATTTCAGTTCTGAGCATGAAAAACATTTGGAAATGTACGAATAGTGCTAAATGAGAACTGAATATATCAGGACAGCAAAACAGAAAAGTTTCATTATAACATGCATAAGCGAGAAGAGAAAGACGCCAAACATCATGCCAGAATACTCAAACTATCTTAATATTTCATATCCCCATTAAAAATGTCTGATTTTGTGAACCCTAGAGGCATGTTGAGTGGAGAAGATACAGCATTAATCCCATGTTTATTTACATTTTGAGTGGAGGATGATGTTTATGGATGCGTCTGAAATGCGCTCGGGCTTGTTTGAGCGTAGTGTACACAATCCAATGTGAAAATCATTTACACAGAGACAGTGTGATAAGCATCTTCAGTAACCAGTCGTTCAGCTTGATTAACCCATTAATGGCCAGATTTTCACATTGAGTTATTACTTTCATAAATCTGTACATCATTTAAAGTGATCGTATCTCTTCACAAAACTTTTTTTTTTTAGGGGGGTCTTCGGGGTAAGTTTTGGTTACCCGGACATTCAATAAAGACACAGAAACCTCTCAGGTTTCATTTAATATCTTAATTTGAGTTGCAAAGATTAACCATAGTCTTATGGGTAAATGACAAGAAAATTTAATTTTTGGGTGAACTATCCCTTCAAGTGTGTTTTCCACATGAAGATGATTTAATATACAGCAACTTTAGTCAACAACGGACACATCTTGCCATGTAGAGACTAACAAAAATAAGGGATTTTGCCCACCATTCACTAAAGTTTTCAGGTGTAATTTCCCAGAAATGGCATGAATTAAACTTCACATTGGACATTGTGCAGCAAAATGTCAAAAGCTCTTCCTAAAGCGGTCTGCAGTGGCAGAGACATGGCATTTTTTAGTTGGCTTTATGTTTAAATGGATTATTATGAATATGCCTCATAGGCATTAGAGAAGGGTGCCATTTTATAAAATGATTTTTTTGTAAAAAAAAAAAGATTGGTGAACAAGTACATGGCTTTTAAAGCTTCCCAAACGTTTTAAAACATAATAGCTCTTCGAACTAATGAAATCGCTCTGTGCCTTTTCTAATTTCCTGAAATTTGCCCTCATTACTCATTTTTAATGGAATATAATGGCCGCGGTTGGTGGCGAAGGGACCCCGTTCTACCTCTCACGTCGACAAACAAAACTCGGAGAATAAAAAGACTTTCCACTGAGATCAATGCTAGTGGAGGAGAGGAGAGACAGGTCTATTTCTTTTCCTCCATTGCTCGCTCTATCTCTTTCTTCTCCTCCTGTTTAAGGGAGCTCCCCAGCCGCCCCCGGTGACAAATGGGGGTGGTTGAGAAGTGGCCGTTTGGTGTCTGGCATCAGCGCAGTCACGGAAGAGGCTTCGAGTCTACAGGGTGGGGAAGACAGGCCCTCGACCGCAACCAGCGGAGAGCGGGGTCCTCAGGGGGCCTGCAGGCGAAACGGACCCCCATAAATCAGTCTGTTTGAGCTGTGCTCACCATCCATCTCAGCCCTAACGTCCCAGAGGAGAGAGAGAGAGGGAGAGAGAGAGAGAGAGAGGGAGAGAGAGAGAGAGAGAGAGAGAGAGAGAGAGAGAGAGAGAGAGAGAGAGAGAGGCAGGCCAAAGAGAAACAGGGAGGTGTTTGGTGAGCAACCTAAATTCTCTTGCAGCATGTGTGTGTCTGAATGTGAGCATATAAGAGAGAGACGCTAAACACTCACCGAGGACAACAAGGAGGATCTTCATGGATGTTTATGGATTTTCTTCCGTGGTAACAGAAATCACATTGATTTTAATCCTGTACACAATTAAATCAAGGCACATTATGCAGTAATGGTTTAAGCTGACAAGTAGTTTTGCATTCATATTGCCAAAGTATTTAAGACCAAAATGAAAATTGTGCAAAGCAGCATAACAAATTTAGAACAATATAAAACATATTAATGAAATGTAAGATAACCTAATTTTCTTTAGAAACAATATGTTGTTTAGCCAATTCGATTCTGTTCATTAATATAATATAATGCAAAATGCCATCAGTCGAGAAGGTCTTATCAAGCGATAATAATTTGCATTTGCAGTTTTGCCTGCATGTGTGCATCTAACAAAAGCACAGACATTATGTGCAATAGGTTTATATAGACACACATAAACCTCAATAATAATGAAAATCGACACAAAATAGCATCACCACACAACACATAACTAAAATAACAGCATAAAAGAAGTTGGCAAACAGCAAAACAATTAAAGCAAAACTGTTGAAACAATCCTTTAACAGTAACTGCATTTTTTTATGTTGCAAATCATGCTGAGATCTTACAAATCATCAACATTGTTGAATATTAAATTGTTTGTTCAGATTTTGTTAGGCTAGTGGGGAATATTTGGGAGAGAAATGTTGGTCCATTTTTTGTCACGCATATCAGTTGACTTCTAATGCAGTATTTTTACCAGTTCAGTAAAAACAGCAATATTGCTAAACATTATTACAATTAAAAATATTAATGCAAGCAGCCATTAAAGGGCCAAGCACATAGAAGGCACGATAAGTCATGCCACCATGGCTGGGAATGAAAATTGCAACAATTAAAGTCATATTAAGATGATTTTAGGTAAAAAAGGCAGAAAAAAATCATAAATACAGTCATAATGGCGGCGGACAGGAAGTTCGGCCGATATGCCAAAGTTGGTATCTATGTTCTCGGCATGACTCAAATAGTCTATTAAGACCAGTTTAATTACTATAGGTTAAGTTCATCAAAGGTTATTCACAGTTTTAGAAATTTCATTATAACTTTTTGACCACAAGGTGGCGCTGTCTAAACCCTTTGAGTACCGTCAGGGCATGGTGCCGAAGACATACCGACATACCTAAAGCAAAAAATATTTTCCCATTTTCCGGCCATTTTTCATATCTCCTGACCACTAGGTGGCACTGAGCCGAAATTGTACAAGTAGCTTCAGGTCACACCAAGGTCGTTGCGGAGATATAGCCCCGCATTCATTTTGGAGTGCTCTTCTTCAAATTGGTTCTCGCGTTATTTGAGAACAGTTCGACAAATCAACTTGAACCATGTCTGCAAGTCTGAATATCTTTTGGTTTCATTTTCATGAAAAATCTGAATACCTGTCTATAAAAGAGTAAGAAAAAGAAGTTTTTTGGAAAATTAAAAATTTTCATGACAGAAAATAATGTCATAGGGTACAATCGAATTTGAATGAATTTACAAAATAAATTTAGATTCTATCTCTTACAGGTAAAAAATGTATTTATAGTTGGTGGCGCTAGAGGGTTTGAGTTAGACTCCAAATTTGCTAAAGTGACAGTTTCATAATTTCATAACTTTCCTGCAAGCATTTCTATGGGCTGCCATAGACTCAAGATCGGAATAATAATAATAATAATAATAATAATAATAATAATAATAATAAGAACACTAACGATTGCAACATGCACCTTCGGTGCTTGGTCCCTGATAACTATTTTCTATATGAATATATTTTAAAATGTAATTTATTCCTGTGATGAAAGCATCACAGTCTTCAGTGTCACATGATCCTTCTGAAATCATTCTAATATGGTGATTTGCTGCTCAAGAAACATTTGTGATTATCAATGTTAAAAAGTGGAATTTCACAGGTTTCTTTGATAGAAGTTCCAAAGAACAGCTTTTATTGGAAATAGAATATATTGTAATATTATACATGTTTTTACTGATCAATTTAATGCACCCTTGCTGAATAAAATTATTAATGAAAAAAACATATTTTGACTGGTAGTGTGTACAGTGTGGATGAAACTAAATTTATGTACATTGATAAGTGTGATATGCGATGGACTGTGAGATGTTAGCGTGTATGTTGTGTCTCCCTGTGGCTGTGACCATATATAAGATGACTGATGTTCAAACACATTCTCAGAAACCCTGCAGATGCCGTAGGCTTTCAATATTACCGATGGCAACACAATGTCTTCAAAAGGCACCAGACACACACACACACACACACACACACACACACACACACACACACACACACACACACACACACACACACACACACACACACACACACACACACACACACACACACACACACACACACACACAGAGAGACACACACAGACACACACACACACACACACCACACACACACACACACACACACACACACACACACACACACACACACACACACACACACACACACACACACACACACACACACACACACACACACACACACATGAAATGTTCCCTCATGCACCACACTCACAAATAAAGGTTCTTTATTGAAATTCAGGGTTCCATTAAGAACATTTAACATATACATGGAAACACTCTATTGCACAAAAGATACAGTGAAAAAAGTTAAAGTGTTAAAGTTACAGTGAAGAAACAAACATTCTTCTTTTACTGTAAGAACTTTTCATTGAAAGGCTCTTTGGGGAACTAAAAATAGTTCTTCTGTGGCATCAATGCAAGCAAAAAAAAAAAAAAATTCAGAACCTTTACTTTTAAAGTATCCCATAAGAGGACATGAGGGCAAAAGCTTTCCAAATGCAATTTCTGCATTGGATTTCGGTGGTTACGCAAATTCACAATGTTGACCGACAGAAAACTGCTTGGATTGAAAGTGATATCTGTCCAAGTTGTGCTACACACTATTGACAATGGACTTTTCCCCCCTCAAAATTTTACTGAAATTGAGCTAATATCACCACACCACCAACAAAGTTTTGCATGGTGAAAAGAACCAGTTTTTCACCAGAGAGTTCACCAGACTCACACGGTGATGCACATGAGCCCAATGCAATAGAAATTGTGTCACGACAGACCTCAGATCTGAGATGTTGCACGCAGCAACAAACATTCTGCAACAGTCCCAACATTAAAAAACACCAGCGAGGGAGAGCAGTGTGTGCATGAAAGAGCAAAAGAGAGAGCGCTGGAGAGAAAAAGAGAAATTTCAAGAAGTTGCCATTACATCCCCTGTCTCCCATGGTTGTGAATTTTGTATGCGGCGTTGAGACGCCATAGAAAAGTCGCTCCCCAGAGTCGCAAATGTGCCAAAAGCAAGCCAGTAAATAACAGTCTCCATTCTTCAAATGAATGCTAATTTCATACTGTATCTCTCTCTCCCTCGCTCTCCTCAACTTTGTTCACATATTGATGTGCTCTGAAATCAACTTCAAATGGTGCCAGCAATATCGCTGAGAAAGGGATCCCTGATTCTTCTTCGTGTCCTTTTTTTCTTCCTCAGCGATGCCCCGAATGGCGGTTTCATTAGCTTGCCGCTAATTAGCCTCCTTCTGCTGATTTGCAAGTCGATGGCGGTGGCTGCAGGACAGGCATCTTTGAGGCTCTCGCCCCTCTGATCTTAGGGGTCCTCCAGTCCCCCCTCCCGTCCGCCGAGCGCCCAGCCTTCTCCACAATTAGTACTAAAGAAATTCATGTTCCTTTTCACAGATACATTATTCATATTGTCTCTGAACGTAAATAAATCATCCCGATCTAGAGGGCTGAGCTCAACCTATCCCTTTCCTTTGCTACCGCGAGCCTCTGTCGACTTTGGTCGAGTGACCTTCGCCCATTTCCTTCTCAAACGCCTTCACGGCTAGGTCAGTGGACCAATTTAGTGCCCCGAAACACCAACACAGAGCTCCTGATAGATGTCTAGCTACTTAAACCAATGATTATCTGATTACTTTTTGGTAAATATGAGCGCTAACAAAGCCGCGATTTCTCGAGGCCATCAGAGTTCAAGTAATCCGAATGAGAGCAGCGTTGCGTCTTATCTGTCCGTGATTTCTCTTCTCTGCCGTTGATCAAGCGTTTCTGGGAGAAGCGCTAACTGGACAGACACTCTGCAGTCATTTCAATGATTTAGTAGCTTCACTTTGTGCTATTATTCATTGGTCTGAAGGGAGGCCAGGTTCGGCCGAGAGGCCTGCATGTTTTATAACCACTGGAGGGCAAAGCTTTCCACCACAGCCCTGCACTTCTGTTAGGGGAGACCAGACTCTTTCACACATGGAGATGTGCTGTAAACACAAACTGGGATGGTTTTATTCACACATACACACACCAGTGTAGAGGACGTGGAGACCAAAAAGCAGTTTGGACTGACGCTTCTTGACTGTGCCTCATAGTTGATGCTGAGTCCTCCCTTTGTCCACCAGAAATAACACTATTTGTTGTGCATACAGTGTGAGTCGGAGAGTGTTGTACAGTGCAGCCGGCTGGAAACCCTGCTGAAAAATAAAACAGGTGGTTAACTGGTATCCCAGACTGGTTGGGCTGGTCTGTTTTGTTGGGGTTTGTTTTACAGAGGAGATCAGTTAGCTGACCGGCTCAACCAGGCAGGGAAACTAAAAGGTTGCTCGAAATTGCTAGTGCACACACAGGAGTACCTGGGTCATGCACAACTCAGAAGTGAAGAACTGGCTCCCATTCAATTAAATTGTGTGAATTTGAAGTGAACTGGCCACAATAAATATAAGGAAATGCATAATATACATTTGAAAAATGTATCTGTCTGTCTGTCTGTCTGTCTATCTATCTATATATGTCTGTCTGTCTGTCTGTCTGTCTGTCTGTCTGTCTGTCTGTCTATCTATATATATGTATGTCTGTCTGTCTATCTATCTATATATGTCTGTCTGTCTATCTATCTATATATGTCTGTCTGTCTGTCTGTCTATCTATTATGTCTGTCTGTCTGCCTGTCTGTCTATCTATATATGTATGTCTGTCTGTCTGTCTAACTATATATGTCTGTCTGTCTATCTATTTCTTTCTGTCTGTCTGTCTGTCTGTATCTTTCTGTCTTTCTGTCTATCTATTATGTCTGTCTGTCTATCTATATATGTATGTCTGTCTGTCTGTCTATCTGTATATGTATGTCTGTCTATCTATATATGTCTGTCTGTATCTATATCTTTCTGTCTGTCTGTCTGTCTGTCGATATCTTTCTGTCTGTCTGTCTATATCTGTCTGTCTGTCTGTCTATCTATATATGTCTGTCTGTCTGTCTGTCTATCTATATATGTCTGTCTGTATCTATATCTTTCTGTCTGTCTGTCTGTCGATATCTTTCTGTCTGTCTGTCTATATCTGTCTTTCTGTCTGTCTGTCTGTCTATCCTTCTTTCTCTCTGCAGATCCATCCTTCCATCCATCCACAGTATGTACTATTTTTTTTAACTTTTCCACACTTTCAAACAAGGCGTTGTCCTGTTTGTCTCATCTAACTTTGCTTTTCTTGTTAAAATTCTATGAATTTCTTTAAATTTCAATGCAGCTTAATTCTGCTTCTTTGCATTCAAATTGAAATTTGCAGTACAATTCAAATTCAGACACTGAATTGGAAATTAAAAGGCATTCAATTCAACTTGGCACAAGCCCTATGCTGTCATGTTGACATTAGGAGTCTCAAAGCACTGTGAGAAAACTAATACGTACCTTTTTAACCAAATGTCTTGGCCGGTTCTGGTATCTGTGAACAAGTCCTTGTCAGAAAGGATGCAAGGGTGATAACAGGTAAAGCAATTACCCCGCAGACGTACAATTTCTCCTGCGACAATGACCGTTGAATCCCACTCCCCCTTCAGCAGTGTGTTTGTGGAGTGTGCTATTAGGGACTTTCTATGGACTCATTTGGAGCAACAAATAAGCAAATATGAATATGTGGCTTCATTTTTCTATCCAATTAGAGCAGATATCAGGCGTTTACTACGTTTCGACGAGTTCTAGGTTCCATTTCGGTTTCCATAACTGCTCTTCAGAGAGAGACCAATGGCACCATTTTGGGTGATTTGTTGCACAGATTGACTATGTCTTTGTGCAGGACGGGGGCTTTGACTCATTGAGTCAGGGGTGACGGGAATGGGGCACCCCGTGGTTTTAGCAAGTCTGCTGAATTGCTAATGAAAGAGGAGGGGGCGAAACTGACGAGGGAAACCAGAGAGCAGGACCGAGACAGGCACCTCATCTGAATCATTTAGGCCGGGCCCAATTATAGATCTGATCCGTTAGCGAGAAGGGAAACAGGCCATTTTTAAAGGCAACACAAATCAATGAGAGCTGACAGTAATCTGTTTGACAGAAAGACCTGTAAGCGGTTTGAGGGTCATTACCTCTCCGTCGCCCAATGCATTACGGCGATGAAACGCGAAATGGAAACACAAAACAGTGGGAGGCTGCGTGCCATCTGCATCGCGGCCGATGACTGCTTGTTTGTTAGCCCTAAAGCGAGCGGGTATCTCGATTTTATGAATTTCCTTCTCGTAAACTGCTGAGGTTAGCGCCCTAGCCCACCTTGACCCGCCTCTCACCCCGATATTATGTTATTGCACTTCACTCTCCCCCTTGTTTGAGTCTCCAGCTAATACGCAGCCATTGATAATCATTTGCAGGAGTTTTCAAGAGCTGTCAAAGTTCACAAAGCAGCCTGACTGCTTGGAGGGAGTGTGAGGTGGTAGGATATCGATTCCCGTTGAATCACACACACACACACACACACACACACACACACACACACACACACACACACACACACACACACACACACACACACACACACACACACACACACACAATAATTCATAACGCAGCCTGTTATGGATCTCCGAGCTGCCAAAATCAGCAATTGTCAGTAAACACTATTAGCATAGATTTGGGCATTGCATTCCCTCCCGGCTCAACTGAATACTGCCGCCCATAAGCCCATCTGTAGTGGCCTGAGTCCTGGATCAGGGGATGGTGGAGGTTCTTCTCAGAACCCAACCCAAGGGAGAACGGGCAGGGGGAGGCCTGGCTCGGCCAGCGCTTGGCTGGTTGTGTTCAGCAGCAGTATTATTCCCCCTCCGCTCCTGGTCGCCATCTGCCACGGCGCTGGTGTGAGGAGTGTGAGGAGTGTCAGGAGCGATGCGAGGCAGCTGGAGTGATGGCGGCCCGTGTATCGGCAGGGGAGTACATCGATTTCATGTCGGCACGTTTTTACATCTCATAACACAGACCTCGTTCGCACCTATACTCATTGGAAGCCTTGCGTCTATTGTGTCGATGCGCGGTTGGAGAGTATCAGTTCTGATGCTAAAACCAGCTTAAGCGATGGCACGGCGTGAGGAGAAGATCTCAGTACCCGCGGGACCTCATTAAGAAGACTTAAAAAGCATCTATATTACTATTAGGTATTGATTTACATTGGGGAACTTTGACTTCTGTGGTATATTTGACCATGCTGGACCTTATTCTTGTGAAAATTAACACATATAGCAAGGAAACGTTGTATATTTAACACAACAGCGAGTTTAAAAATAAATAAACCAAAAAAGGCCAATGCAGAGCTAAAACTAAACTATGCAAATAAAAATTCCTCACAACAAAATAACAGATGGTTAATGGGTTAGTTTAGATAATAGACTGAGAAAGGTCATGAAAAAAGGACGCCTTTTATGCTTCATGAAAACAAAAAAAGGGTAACACTTTTGTTAACATAAGTTAACATTAGTTCACATGAACAAAGAAAAACACTTCTAAAGCATTAGTTATTGTTAATTTGATAATTTACTAATACATAATTACAATGAAATGTTGTACGTGTTATTATTTAATGGACCTGGACTGTCAATTAACTTTTTATTGTATTTATATCACATACATATTTTTGAATTCCTACAACGTTAAAGATTAATATGCACTATTATAATTGTATTGCCCATTATTAATTATTTTAGTCAATTAACTAATGTTAACAGGACATTATTGTAAAGGGTTACCGAAAATCTGTGACCAACCAGTTTCCTCCTCGGACGTGATATCTGAACATCAGAGATGCAATGAGTAAAACTGTGAGAAAGTAATGTGTAAGATAATACAAAACTTGTGATTCATTCAATTTTACTCTACAATTTTATGCAAAGTTAAGCGGTTGACAACAAGGAAACCCACCGTTTTTTTTTCTTTCTTTTTTCTGCCTGGTGCTCTTTTGAAGTGCAATAGTGCAATCTTGCATCGTTTGCTGTAAAATAGAATCCCATTTGCCCTTTGTCAGCACAAAACACTTGGATATGAAGGTTTCACTACTGAGTAAGCATGGATCTCAGCGCAGCCCCCTGAGACACAGGAAACACACAAAGGTCCCTTCCTCTCGCCGATCCTTTATCAGCACCCCGGTTGCCACACAATCACTTTAGGACTCATCAATTATTCAAATCCTACATGAGCGAGGGCATCGGCAGACAACAGCAAAAGTGTGTTTACAGACCAAAGACAAAACATGGCATGAGATTTTTGGCTTGGCTGTGGCCTCCTAAAATGATCCCCTGCAGAATCATAAGCCTGCGGTTAAATGCATGCAATTCTACTACTATTATATCTGCCTTTCATTCATTACCAGCTGTTACATTCATAAATCTATTTCTCAGCTATTTAAGTAAATATAACAATACAGAACAATCCCTTAAGCTGACTTATTTGGCACAAATGTTTTGCATATACAGAAGATTTTTGAACGACTGATGAATCTCCTCAGGATCTTTTGCACGACATACGTATTCCTGCTTGATTCTTTTCATATTTCTCTTCCATTTCCTATTTTGTACCCTGACTTTATTATTAATATTTTTATACTCCATGTTATGTCTTTTTATAAACATCTCTAATGGTTCTGTTTCTTCGTTTCCAGATTCTCTGATGTAACCTTGAATAATAATAAAAAATAACCCAGAACAAAACAATAATATAAGACTGAAAGGAAAGAAATAGCTTGAATAAACCTTATCATGTGCACAAGTGACTTGTGGAAAGACAAAGGCAACTGTTTCAGGCCTGCTCACAAAATGTGCTCAACTATTGTGTGTTTCATTGTAGCTGACACACCAGCTGAAACATCGCTTTATAACGTTTTACTTGTCCTTCTGTTAACGTTCACATTACCTTGAAAACGGTGTAAATTGATGTGACAATTAGACCAGCGTTTCGCTGTACCCAAAGGATGGCCGGCGTATATAATGAGCGGGTTTTAGGATGAGTTTCAGCAGAAGTTGTCACAGTATGCAGAATGGTCTAATTATCTCTCGTATGCCCGGCTGCAGGTGTGTGATGGCTGGTTAATAGGGTCTGTTACTGTTAGTGATCTCGCTGCCGTGGGTTTTGTGGGCTTTCGGGTCACTAGAGTGACGCAGAAGATGCACGCCTATGTTCTGCGTAATTGCTCACCTGTCTTCATGCAAAGGATGTGTTAAAAGTTCCTGAAGGTTATGCTAGTAAAATCTAGGACTGTTGGTCATCAATCTTAGAATAATGACTATTATTTAAAGAAGTGTTGTTATGCAGTAAAACAGTTTGTCTGGCATCTACTAAACCTGGCGTCTATACAAATACATGATGTTTCCAGCGCCATCAATGTGTTGAGACAGTCATACACAGATCAACAGCGCCATCTCCTGGACAACAACGAAAGATGAAGACACTTCAGAGAGATAAAAAGAAAAGAAAAGAAAAGAAAAGAAAAGAAAAGAAAAGAAAAGAAAGGATTACATGGATGCTCAGTCTCATCCTTCAACCTGCAAAGTTTACTTGAAACTAAAAAAAATAATATTAATGTAGGCTATATTAAAACAATACTGCATGAAATTAGTTAATAATAATATTTTGAATATTAGTGTATTTTGTGAAACAAAACACAAAATACAGCAAGGAAACGTTAATACAAGGAAACAAAATTCCTTCCAAACAAGGAAACAAAATACACTTATATTCACTTAAAACAAGATACATTTAAAGCCCCATGAAATCAGACATGAATTGTTTGGCCTTTTAATATGAATATGTCAGCCTTACTGTTATCTATAAGTGTGTTCTAAAACAAGGACAAAATTCACATTTAGAAGATACAACTGTTCAAAACTCACAGTCTCTAACTTCTACCAATGTGATAATTTTTTGTCCAATCAAATGCGCTAGAATGTGAAGCCCCGCCCCCTACATTATAAATAGATGCTAGCTACAGCTAAAATCGGTCACTTGTTTACACATTTACTATTTTCTACATAGTGAATGGCACATAGTGCACTATATAGGGGATAGGGAACGATGTAAATGTGCTTTCCATTGGGTGAATGAAGTCTGGTTTCACGTTAGTGTCACACGAACCGCCGCAGATCCGGTCCAGAGACACGATACACAGAGCGGATCATATGATCGAGTCGACGCAGACAACAAAACGTATCGGACCCGTTTGAATTCTGCACATATTTCTATATTTTAAAGCGATATGGAGGAGATCAGAAGGAAAAACGGTTATAGAAATGGAGGAAACTGCAGCTTTATCGACCTCAACGGCTCTGACCGAGCTGTGATATAAACTAAACGCTATTGGCTATTTTAAAAAAGGGGCGGGTCAGTTCGATAAGTCTCGCCCCGTCGCCCTGTTTCAGTGGAAGTTATATCAACACATTGAACAATGCTGTGCATTTCAATGCACTTCACTGGGCCTTTAAGTGTTGAGCAAACGGCATATGGTTCATTCATTACACAATTAAACAAGGTAAAATAATGTTGTCTCCACCGTTCTGCTATAATCTCTGATCCAGAGACACCATATAGAGCTTGGAAATATCACATCATTCCTTTTAGATGCTCTTACATCTTTCCAGAAGCCATTTATATTATTATGAATCAAATTGCCTGCCAATGAGTCTGCTCTCATCATGTGTTCATGTTTACAGACATATCGAACTGCATATTTTGTATATACTTATACATTTGTGTAACTGCATAAAAGTGTGTGTGTGTGTGTGTGTGTGTGTGTGTGTGTGTGTGTGTGTGTGTGTGTGTGTGTGTGTGTGTGTGTGTGTGTGTGTGTCAGACGACTCAGATGATGTTGTGTGCACTTCTGTATTTGTCTTCGCTGTTGTGCAGCTTTGACGTTAATATTTTGGTTAAAAAAATGTAAGACCCCAGGAAGAATAGCTGCTGCTTAATGGAGCAGCTAATGGGGATCTAAATAATAAACAAACAATAAATAATAAACAAACAATATTTATACCTAGCATTAGTCTTTTTTTTTTTGTTCCAGAAGAGTCCCCTGTCTGGGCCTACCTGCTAAGTTTCATGCCTTAAATGCTGTCTTGGCTTCAATATGGCATCCAGACACATACCTTTTCCACCCTGGCTTACTATTACATTTCTTAGTGCGTACAAAATATGGTCTACCTCATACACAGCTCCCACAATATCATCAGACATATCACACAAGACTGTACCATGAGAACTTTCATTACAATTCAAATCTGTACACATTGCATAATACCACCTTATTCAAAAAATAATCAGTTTTCCACTGATAAATTAGAAGTTATTAGTCTACTTTTACACTCTAAAAAATGCTGGGATGTTTTAACCCAATTTTGGGTCAAATATGGACAAACCCAGCCATTGGGTTACATTTTTAAATTACCTTTTTGATCCAACGTTTGTGTTTGTCCATATTTGACCCAAAATTGGGTTAAAACAACCCAGCATTTTTTAGTTCATCTCAGGCAGACTTTCCATATCAACAATCATTACGAAGGGTACATGATCAGAGGTAGATGCCTCATAAAGATTTTCCATTGATTGTACAGTAGAATGAGCATCATACAACCGTCAAGCCATGAGGTTATGCCAGGTAAAAACAATTGACTGGATAAAGTTGTTATCAACACAAAAATGCAAAATATACTTAGCAAACACCGAAAATGTATCTGTGAGATCTGCATTCATATCAAATTGATAAGCAAATGATAAGCAAATTGATTATCATTAATAAAAGAGCGCCAACAAAAGCAAGTCTGTTTAAATATTCATCCTCATTTTGTTGACATTCATAAGGAGTAAAAACGTTAAGAATCATGACTTCTTTGTTGTTACATTTAATCAGTACAGCAAAACACGTATCAACTTCCACTTCAATGATGTTAATAACTGAGTCCTCCTCCCACTATCCGACCTCTCACTATACCCATAGTAAGATCGGTTGTGGACGTGCCATTCCCGTGAAAGTTGTCTTTAAATGAGTTAAATTTGTCCAAGTCTTGTTTGGATAAAAAGGTCTCTTGCAGACACAAGATGTCACTGTTTTCTAATATCAACTACCATGCGTCGGGCTCTATCTCCTGCACTGTTGCCAACTCGCAGGCCCCGGCAGTTATAAGATATAACACACACATGGATAGTTCAAATGCCCTTAAAGGCCGTCGCACCCTCCGTCGTAGATGCACCAGATGTAGGGGAAGCTGCATTAGGCCCTATCGCTCTCACTTTGCGTTGCTCATAATGTCGACGCACAACAGAGCCTTCAGGCCAAAGCTCGGGGCAGTACATATCCACTACATTTTTTACACTTATTGTTCACAGTAACAATGCGTTGGCAATTCATATCTTTTCTTTAAGATAGTTGGACAATGTTACAGCATCAAAGTCTGGAGAGATTCTGGTAGCAAACACACTTGCTTCGTTCGCACCAGTATATAACTTAATGCATATAGTCCCATTAAGATTTATTTTTAGAGAATATACCTCATTCAGTAGAACACTTACTCAAAGCTAAACGGTTTGAGATTATTGAGCTTGTTTTCAGACATTTTATCTTTTTCACTTTTAATATTTTTGTATTATACACAAAGTGAAAAATATGTATAAATACATTTTTAACCGTTTCTAATTATTATGTGTAACTATAATAATTAACTATTATTAACTAACTATTAATTATATATAAGTTATAACTTATTATTATATATAACCGTATGGCCGAAAAAGTGTTCAGGGAAACTGTAAGGTACACTGATAATCAGCTGTAACCTGATGCACAAGAGCAGGACAAGCGTGTTATTTAAACAGGTTGTGTGAACGTACGATGTAAAACCTGAATAGCCAGTTTATGGTCAGGTCAGGTCACACCCAGCTCAAAAGATACGACCATGGTGCAAAGTCAACCAATTTCACCCACTATTGTTCAGATACTTGCCTTGTCCAAACTTGCGGTCTTTGCACTTGACCACTTTCTAGAAGAAACAAACTTAACAAGTATTATTTTCATGTTATCACTGTGAAGCTGTGTCCAAGTGTTCAAGTAGGCGTAAAAACTGCAAGTGTGTGTATAACTTTTGATTACTCTATGGGACACATAGAGTGTGTTTACAGAGCTTTTAATTATTACATTTTCAATACTTTGCATTTAAAAATAAACTTCTACATGTCTGTTCAGTACACTCTAAAAAATGCTGGGTTGTTTCAACCCAATTTTGGGTAAAATATGGACAAACCCAAACGTTGGATTAAAAATGTAATGTAAAAATTTAACCCAACGGCTGGGTTTGTCCATATTTTACCCAAAATTGGGTTGAAACAACCCAGCATTTTTTAGAGTGTAGTCGCTATGTAATTAACAAAAGACACAAATTTAAAATTGTGGTGCTTCTAATTAAGTTACAAATGTAGCAAATAAGCCTACACACACCATACTCATATTTGCACCAATAAAATGTGCAACACCACAGTATGTTTTTACTAGCAAATTATATTCATCTAATTAATTTAAATTACAGTGGAATGTCTCACGATTTCTGGGCACGAGTTCCCGAACACAATGCATGATTGCGCTCCGAAGCGGTGTTCGAGATAGTGTAGGTGTAGTGTGCATTAAGGGCACTGCACTTTGGCATTTAAGACATGGGACAGTCTTGCGCACTTACTCTCAAGTGGCCAAGACCACAATTGTGGGTATTTGGACAACTGGACAAGGCAACTATATTAAAGGTACAATATGTAAAAAATTTGTAATAAAATATCAAAAAATCACTTGTACAGTGTGATATATTTCCTGCTTACAATATCCCAAAAGTTTCCAAAGATTTTTAATTTCAGAGAAATTCTTATTTTAAATAATGGCTCGTCCCTGTTCACTTGTCACCTGTCAATGACGTAATATCCGCGATATCCCTTGTTTCCGCTTGTACTGCCATAGTAACCATAGCGACAGACGTGGACAACTGCGTTACGTCCAGCGGCACGCTCACTCTGTTGTTGTTTTGTTCAAACATTATGGACCATGGCAAGCAGACTTTGGGACAAAAGGAGAACTAAAACGAGGATCAATACCAGCGTGGCGTTTTCGAGATGCCACTCGACAGAGACGCCACTCTTGCATGTACTTTATTAGACAGGTGAGCAAATGTACGCAAAACTAAATGTACATAAAACAAGTTGATCTGCAGTAGCTTACTGCTAGTCTCATACAGCCAACAAACTAACATAGAATAACATTATAACTTTCAAGACACTCAAATGCAATTTAGTGTGATAGTGTTGTGACGGCCAGGCATAGTTGGGTGTTTAACTGTGTGGTGTTGGGCAGTTTACTGTGGTCCTTTTGTCCCTGAAGGTATCAGTGCCCGTAAGCCAGATTGGGAGCACCTGCGCTAGAGCCAGATTGGGAGCACCTGCGCTAGAGCCAGATTGGGAACACCTGTGCCAGACTCTGTGGGAGAATAAATACTCCAGCCCTTTTCATCACGCTCTCTCTGCTTTTGATTCCACACTTGCCAGCAGCAGCAGCAGCACATCTCCGTTTTGTTATATTATGTTTTGTTACCACTCTTCAACACCAAGACTTCACACTAGTCACTCATCCACATTTACACAACTGATGTTACTGACTAACATGCTCTACTTAGTTAATTATTAGTTTAACCGTTTAAGTTGTTGTAATAAATAGGTTTACTTTTGGCAATCCTCTGTGTCCTTTTTGCATTTGTCGTGGAATTTGAGCCGGGTCATGACAGTGTGTATCACACTCCCACCCGCAATTCTCAAAGGACGAGAACGATGTGGGGTGCATCCCGTCACTCCAAATGAAAATCAGATTGAGTGACACGACACCAGTAAAGCATACGTATGTCTCCGTACCAAAACCACTAAACAAAGAGGTGAAAGAATATGTGGAAGACATATGTATAAAGGATGGATTCAGAAGTCTGGCTCCTCATATGCATCTCCGATCGTCTGTGTACAGATGAAAGATGGTAGTTTACGTGTCTGTATAGATTACATTTACATTTACATTTATGCATTTGGCAGACGCTTTTATCCAAAGCGACTTACATTGCATTTCAAGCTTCACATTTACATTCTTATCAATTCTTGCTTTCCCTGGGAATCGAACCCATGACCTTGGCGTTGCAAGTGCCAACGCTCTACTGTTTGAGCTACAGATTACCGGGAGCTCAACCGAAAATCTATCCCAGACCGTCACCCTATCCCATGGGTACAGGACATGCTAAAGAGTTTATGTGGCAGTGCACGGTTCTCGGTCCTGGATCAGGAGAAGGCGTATCATCAGGGATTTGTGGAGGAGGGCAGTCGACCATACACAGTTTTCATAACACCGTGGGGCCTTTATGAATGGGTCAGGATCCCATTTGGGCTGTCCTCTGCCCCTGCCGAGTTCAAGCGGAGTATGGAGGAGTGTTTAGTGGGACCCAGGGATGACACCTGCCTTCTATACTTAGATGATAACCTCATACATAGTAAGACATTTGAGGAGCATCTCCGTGATGTTAGAGAAGTGTTACGCCACTACCAATGTCATGGAGTGAAGCTTACCACTAAGAAATGTGAATTGTTTAGGGCTGAAGTAAAGTTCCTGGGGATAATAGTCTCTAACCCGTGCAAGCACTAAGAGACCGCAAGCCTAAAGCCGGCAAGCAGTAAAGATTACAACGGTAATAAGGGTCGGGGTAAAGGGAGAAAACCTGCCTAAATTCATTCCAGTCTGTCTATAGCTTGTACAGAACATAATCCGAATGTCCTCAACCAACTACTTGAGTTCTTACTTCACCCTCCAATCATGGGCTACCCTGATTTTGAACAGCCCTTCATCTTACATTGTGATGATCATGTATCACAAGGACGGATTGGGGGGCATACTATATCAGAGGCAATAAGGGAAACTGGTGGTCACTGGCTTTGGGTCACGGACCCTAACATCTCCAGAGAAAAATTACCATTTGCACTGGAAACTGGAATTCTTGGTGATGAAATGGGCCATTTGTAAACGATTCTGTGAATACCGATATCACCCAACCTCCTTTGTGGTCTATACGGATAACAACCCGCTGAAAATATGTTTTTGTCCACGGCCAAGCTCAATGCCACCACCCACCAATGGATAGCAGAGTTGGCTGACTACAATTTTACCATCAAATATAGACCAGGCCACGTACAGCGGGATGCTGATGGACTGTCAAGGATGCCTTTGGACATGGAGAGTTACATGCAGACCTGTTCGCAGGAGGCCAGCCCAACAGTCATAGCTGCTGTCACGGATGCACTTCTCCTGAAGCCGGAGAAAGAGGAGCCCTGGATGTGTCCAATCACCCTAGCTACCATTAGCTCTGAGGCAGAGCAGGAGCAAGGAGCAACACAAGAGACCAAAGTGACTCCTGAGGAACTGAGAGGAGCCCTAGAAAAAGATCCAGTGCTTGGAAAGGTGCGGGAGTACGTGCTAGCAGAACGTTGCTGAGGATGGTGGGACGAGACTGTCTAGATGGTTTGTCTGTTCTGTGTAGGCAGAGAAACAGGTTGTATTTGGATGAGGAAGGAGTACTGTGTCGACAATCAGCAGGACGCACCCAGACAGTGCTGCCCAGAAAATACCGCCAGTTGGTGTTTGAGGAGCTTCATGGGGAGATATGTCCCCAGGGAGTTGAGCGCACACTCAGCCTCATCCGGGACAGGTTCTATTGGCCTCACATGCAGGCTAATGTGGAACATTATGTCACCAAGGTGTGTAGCTGTCTGAAACGCTAGCGTCCAAATAGAGTGACGAGAGCGCCATTGGTCAATATAGTGACGACTTACCCTTTCGAACTGGTTTCAGTGGATTTTCTGCATCTGGAGGGCTGCAAGGGTGGCTACGAATACATCCTGGTATTAATTGACCACTTTACACGCTTTGCCTAAGCATACGCTTGCGAAAAACTCTGCAAAAACAGCAGCAGAAAAGATCTTTGGCGACTTTGTTCTCAGATACCCCACTAAACTCCACCACGATCAATGAAGGGAATTTGAAAACAAGTTGTTTGAGCACATGGAGGAAATCTGTGATATCCAACACTTCCGCACGACTCCATACCACCCTGCTGGAAACGGACAGGTGGAAAGATTTAACAGAACATTGCTGTTAATGCTGAGATCTCTGCCGAGTCAAGCCAAAGCTGATTGGAAGAGCTCTCTAAACAAGGTCGTTCACGAGTATAACTGTACGCAAAGTGAAGTGACAAGTTATGCTCCGTACTACCTTCTGTATGACAGACACCTGAGGCTGACCATTGATGTAATGTTTGGCCTGAAGCCAAGGGAGAGTGGAGTGTCGCATAGTGACTATGCTGCCAAGTGGAGAAAGCGCAGTGAAAGAGGGATATGAATTGGCATCAAGGACAGTTCAGAAAGAGCAGAGGAGAGCAAAACAAGTCTACGACAAGAGGATATATGGAGCAGATCTCCAGGAAACAGAGTTTTGATGAGGACTCGTGGAGAAAGAGGTGGTCTGGGGAAACTCCAGTCATACTGAGATACATGTCATACATTTCTATTATTCAAATCAGTTAAATGATTATTAGGCTGCATAGATTAGGTCAGTCGGAACCGGGGACACTTCCTATAACACCTGATGTACGCGTTACGAAGAATGGTATCTATGCTAATGTTAGTCTTTCCATTTATTCCGAGGTTTACTGAAGTCAGCCGTATCCGGGCCGTATCCAGATCAGACGGTGAACCTGCGCCTGGAAACGACCACAAACGCATCCCTGAAGTGCCAGCCTCATCGGCCCTGTGAAGGCCTCATGGACACCTCAACAAACTCGTCTCCATACCGGCGTGATGACTCCGACCTCCAACCAGATGGAACTGGATAAATATTGTGAATGTTCTGATCCAATTCTGACCTATAATGCTGCCTGAATCATAATCATACACTGTCCGTTCGTTGGCCTGAGCCTGGTTTATCCCAAGGTTTTTTTCTCCATTCTGTCACCTGATGGAGTTTTGGTTCCTTGCCACTGTTGCCTTGGTCTTTGGCTTGCTTAGTTGGGGACATTTAATATTCAACAATATTATTTATCTGCCTTAGGCCGTGTGTCCACCAAAAAATATTTTCACGCGGCTGGCGTGTTTTTTCAATTGTTTTCAATGGGAACAGCGCGTTTTTAGAATGCCAGGAGCGTAACGAGGCGCTGAGCGAGTAATTAGCGCTGAAGCGCTAAGTGCTCGCCGTTTTTTACAGGTCGCCGAGAGTTGAAGAATGTTCAACTTTGGGTAAAACGCAGCACTCATCTCTGTCACTTTTTAGCCAACCGTCCAATCACAGTGGAGGAGGGGCGGAACTAATACCACACGGACCAACGGATATTCTGTATCATAGCAACGATGCGTCTCAACTGAAGAAAAAACTGCGCTGCCAAAACGCTCTCAAGCGCACACAGCTCGGCGTTTTCAGCAGAGCGCCTAGCGTTTTCAGCTGTGCTTTGGTGGACACACGGCCTTACTTCAGGTGGACGATGACGATGACGCAATTTTCTTCTAGAAACAACTTCTTGTATTGTTTTCATTTTATATCTGTGAAGCTGCTTTGATACAATCTGTATTGTAAAAAGCACTATATAAATAAAGGTGACTTGACTTGACTTGACTGGGAGGATCGAGTGCATGTTGTGACGGAAAGGAAGAGTGTATGTGGTAAAGCCAGAATGTTGCCCAGGGGAAGCGAGGGTCCTACACCGAAACTTGTTGCTGCCTTGCAACTTCCTACCTGTTGACAATGTCCAGCAGAACAGGTCTGGAGTAAAACACGATCAAGGGGGAAAGTGACAGTGGCACTTTCCCCCAGAGAGAAAAAGCCAACCAAGAGCTGAGTCCCGATTAAGGGCAACGGAAGGAGAATTGGATCAAGAGCCAGAATGCGAGCATGTTCTGCCCATGGAAATGTGTAATGAAGAGGACAGAAACTCAGAGAAGTCTGCAGATGAATTGAGGATGAAAATGAGATGGCAGAATGGGGACAGGATACATCATCCGATGAGGCAGACGACATCAGCCCAGCAGCAACTCACAAAGAAAGTATCCTTTCAGACAAAGGCACCCACCAACAACACCAACATTCGATACACAAGGCACACCCTCTATTACACATAGTCTTTTGATTTCATAGTTGCTATGTGAGGTAGTAAAACACAGTTCATAAGTTCATAATGAAGAAAAAGTTCATTATGTTTTATTTAATTCACCATAAAGTACCAGTAAACAGACATTGGCACATAGATTGCTAAAATATGATACAGTCAAAACAGCATATATGTGGGTCTGTGTATAGAGCATAGAGTATGTTTATGGTTGCAACCTTTCAGCACTTGATGCGTGGCCCGTCCCAAGACAGAGCAATGTTTCAGACATCATGTGTCTACTTCAGCAGATGACATGAAATGGGAGATGTCATGCAAATACAAGACTTTGACTACACTAATTAGCATCAAGTATAGAGACTGACTCCCTTATGTACTTCTTTGCTCTAGTGTTGAGAACAGAGACTTTGGGAACTATGGAATGCAGAGACAGCATTCATTTTTAGAGAGGAGAGTGTGGGGCTCATAATTGCATTCCCTGTAATGTTAATGTTTAGAGAGAGAGTACAAACCCATATGTCTTTTTTTTCACTTAGTTCATATGTATTCTAAATTCATAATGGGGTTAATGCAGGAAATGTGTTTAAATCAATGTTGGTGCAAATGCATAAGACCCTGCTCTATTTATACATACAGACGGTTGGTCTGGGAACGCCCCCGGGAACGCCCCGTCACGTGATGTGAATTTATAGCCTGGTAATACCAGACTCTGCTACTTCACTTTGCTTCGTAGACTGAGTCTGGAATGGCATAATAGAGAAGTGTTTTCTCTCTCGCTAGGGGGCGATTGTCTGAAGTTTAAAATCATTGGTTACCCATAAGCTAATCAGATAAGTTTAGTTAGGACGTATGTTATGCGCCTGTACAGCCACAGACATCATGCATCGAACTCAACTTAATTTTAACAGAGTGAAACAAGAAAATATTTGTAGCCAACACAAACACAGCCAGTGCCGCTGCTAGCCATTTCGGTGCCCTAAGCATAATTCCTTTATGATGCCCTCTACCCCGATAAGCTTCATGAGGCACACACGCCTCTCTTGCTCTCTCTCCCTCTCTGCCGTGCACGCGCTACGCGGTTTGGAGCACAGTCTCTGTCTCGCGGGCGCTCTCGCTCTAGATTCCGGAGATTTTAACTAATTCGCGGACATCAGTGAGCCGCTATCAATATGCGGGAGACTCCCGGAACGCTATTTTTTTTGGTGCCTCCTCAGCTCTTGGTTCCCTACGCACAGCGCGTGGTGGGAGCGGCGGCACTGGTTCTCCATAACAGAGCGAATTGCATCCCGTGTCTCGTTTCGGTTTTCGATTTCTCTAACCTACAATGTAAAACTCGGCGCTTAGCGTCTACGTCACGGCTCTCAGCCCGCCCTCTGTTCGTTGATTGGCCCGGCCGTCTGAAGGTCGGTGGAAAACTGAAAGATAGGCTGCTATCTCAGACTGAATACAGGAGCGAAATGAAATTAGCGGAAGTAGGAAGTCTGACATAGTCAGGCTAGTGAATTTAGCCCGTGAGGGAAAACATTGCCTTGGCGCTAATTGAAATACACGAGACAATCATGCCGAAGAGTTGCTGTGTCATTTTCTGTATCGCCAATAAACAAACAAATTATGAATTGAAGTTCTACATCCTTCCTAATAAACACACAGAACCGGAAAGGAGGCCAATCGCTCCCTAATGACGCGAGCTGTGAACCTATGGAGTAGTTCGAGGTCTACACTCAATACACACTGCAGTCTGTGAGTTAGAGATAACTGTCAGCACAGTCCCTCGGCAACTTCGTACTGATCACCGTTTTACAAAAGGATTATTAGTTTGGAGTGAAGTATACGTACAAGTGACAAGGTTTTATGAAGTTATAGTATGCAACATATATGAAAGTTGATTGAGTTATAATGTTACCGCTACAGCTACCGGTACATGACATACCTGGAGATTCAGCCATTTGGTTGGGTCATTGACCCAGTTTTTTATTAAATAAGGGCAATCATAACCTATTGCAGTTCATTTTGCAATGTACCGTTGCCGGTCGGCAGGCGTCAATGACTCGCAATAAGAGATTGTTGTCATTCAAATACACACGATGACCTCGCCACGCCAGACCACGCCCCCAACCATGACTAGATGCCGACTGTAGGCTATGTATAGAGAGAGAGTGATGCTCAAGCAAGCATGTTGTTATAGCGATCCTACTGGAGAGGGCGCCCACGGGAGACAGGTGCGGGCGTGGAGTAGAAACAGAAGAACAGTGTTTTGTAGTGTTGTGAACGCACACAGAGTTTTTGTGTACTGCGAATCAATGCCGTGGTAATGTAAACAGTGAACAAGATTAAACGAGCCCATCAAATTATGCACGTCTTGGAACTCATTCATTTCGACATGCAACATTTTCACATGGCACACTCAACACCTTTTCTTTCATTTTTATAATAATTAATTTCCCTGGTCAAATAACATATAGACACTTGATAATTTTATTAGATGATTAGATAATTGCATTGGAAAGATTTTACTTTTAAAAAATTGCAATAGATTTGTAAAAGGTGTTTTTATGGATGTTTGGCCCGTTGTGACTGGTGTGGGATTGTTCCGAAGCCTCTGCGATACGACACATTTGCTTCGACTGTTTCAGTGTTCCACGCACACCATGTTTTTTTTTGGGAAAAACAGACATTGAGTCCTTAGTTCCAAAGACAAAAGGGACCACCCAGGCTTTCATCAGCGACAGATGCAAAAGCAAACAAATCAACAGGTGCAAAAGCAAACATCTGTCATGATACAGAGGTGCATCAGTGCAAACGGCAGGGGTGACTTGCATGTGTGTGAAGGTGCATGTGATGTGGAGGTGTATAATGAGATTGTACAGTGACATTTACTATCATCAAGATGATATCTTTCCTGGGAGGCAATGCCAGGCCTCATTCTGCCCGTGCTACAACACAGAGGTAGAGGCTGAGCTTGACTGCCTGCAGTCCACATCTGTCTCTTATTGAAAATGTATGACCCATTACAAAAAGGAGAATCAGATCATGACGACCACAGACTGAGATCTGAGATCAGTCTGAGACAGACTTCTATCAGGCGAGATTGGGCCTGAACAGTTAGTATTCTCAATTCCCATATGATAAAAAATAAAAGTATAATTAAAAGGAGAGTTGAGGTGACAGTGGAAAACATACATGCCTCTCTCTGTCCCAACTTTTTTGTTGCAGCCATCAAAATCAAAATTTGTTTATATTTATAAAATACATTCAAGTTGTTCAGTGAAAACATTGAAAGTCTATTGTTTGTAGTTTAAAGGTTAAAGATAAATAACAAAATCACAGATTTTTGGAATCTTTTCTGGAAACAGGGTTGTATATAGAAGTGAATGGCCCAGTTGCAATATAGGAACAGAAAATAAATATCTGCTTATTGTTCCACTGTGAAATTAAAAATTGCTAAACACCAAATGAATATTTAACACTGAAGATAACATCACTGCAGGCCTTTTAGGCATAAACAAAGCCACATAGCTTTCGTTTGAAAAAGTCAGCTGGAACATTAAACAAATGTATTGACTCACTTCCTGAGCTCCTATTGGTCGCTGTATCGCTTCGTTGCTCATTTGCATAAAAACTTTGTCACTGTGCCAACCTTCGATTTTGCCACTGGAAACCAGAAGCTTTCAATGAGAGATTATTGATATGAAGTCTGACTTGCCGGATGTTCTGCAAGACAAATCTCAAACAATGAACAAACTACTTTTTTTGGCACATGTCTGATCTAGTCAATCAAGGTCAGCGGGTTTACCTGACAGTGACGTGTGATGTTACTGGGATGGAAATGTGGCACAAAAAATTAAATAAAAAAATACATCTAACAAGGTCTGTGAAATCAATGAAACTTGTGCATTTATCTTTGACTCTTTCTTACAAGAAATGAGTGGTGAGAAAGTAAGATATTTAGATTTCCTTTTATATGCACCGGTTTTTGCCGACTGCTCTCCGAGATCAGTTAAATCAGGATGTGTAACTTTATTAAGATAATAACAACCAAAGTAAACCAAAGAGACATGAGAACCTCAACAAAACAGGAAAAAACAGCACCTTTCAGAAATACAGAAAAATAAACCAACACAAAAATATTCACTTTTTTTTTTCATAATTTATCCAGATTATAAAATCATCTGAACAGAACTACAACCATCTTCACTTAATTACCGTCGTCCAATCAGTATTGATTGATCATCAAAATACGTACATTTGTTACAAACTCTAGTATCAGATGTAACAATTTATAGAAGATATTCTATTCCATAAACTTTCATACAGTACGTGGAACCCTGATCATGTAACAAAATCTCTCTAATTGAAATACCATTCATAAATATCATGAGCTTCTTTATATTCTCGGTGTCGTGCTATATGGTCACAGGTGGTGCAAATAGCCAGAATAAACTCTTGGGTTTGTAGTATTAAATGAGGAGTTGGAGAGAGATGTTTCCTCCAGTTAAAGAACCTGCGATAAGCTTCTTCGTCCTTGTCCAGCTGAAGAAGATATTCTGCTAGTGACTTTGCATCTGGGAAGTCATTCACATGAATGAAGGCATCGCCGGGATAAAAGTTTTCATAGTTTTTTCTGGGAGGACCGAGAACCACAGGGACGGTTCCTGCAGCAAGCGGCCCGTTTATCTTCTCAGTGATGTAGTCCTTGTGGATGGAGTTCTCAAAGGAAAGGTAAAACTTGCAGCTAGCTAGAGTAGGATAGTATTCGTTAAAATCCAGAAATGTTGCATAAGCCTTTCCGAACATATGCACTTGGATGTATTTGCTGAGTTCTCGGTAATACTGGTTCCTTGTGCCAACACCTGTAAAGTCAGCATTGTTACTCACAATCCAACACACCAGTTTGTCCTTTTTGGGAATTACAAACTCCTCATCTGGCTTCTTTCTGGTGTTTAATTTCAACCGTACAGGAATATCAGCATCATGTCTGTAGCTGAGAGTGAGATTGAACAGGTTCTCCAGACCTGGTATCTTCTGAGTGTTGGTCGGTGATTCCAAATGTAACCAAATCCACTTCTGGAACGGAGGACGAGGAGATGGAGGAAGGTTGGTCAGGTCCCAACTGATGCCCCTGTGATAAACTATGACAGCGTCTGCATTGCTATAGAGAGATCTATCATCCGTCAACTGACAATTATCAATATTGTAAAACTTTTTGCAGTCACTGAAGTCAAACCTGTAATTTTCAGGCCAGACCCATAGCAGAAGAACAGGTTTGTCTTCTACTGCCTCAGTAACAGAGCTTTTGCTCTCGACAGACTTATTTTGTTCATGTCTAGGAAGTGTAAGTGGACAGTTCTTTTGGGGTGGATACCAAAAAAACATGATTATCAGAGAGATGACACCACCCAACGTCACTATTAAACCCAGACGATACAGCGATGAGCCCTTTGTGCTTGACATTTTCTGATCTGGGAAAAAAGTGATTATTTGTCTTATTATTTGTGATCTTGTCACAGACAAGAAAAAAAGACTACAACATGTTCACAGCTCTGTGGGAAACAATAACTACAGCTATTTGAAAATTAATCATTAATAAAAAAAATCATAAAACTGAAACTTCCATTTTATTGGTTTTACGCAAGCCATGTAGTATTTTTAAAATTACATTTTTGAAATAAATGCTGTTCCTCACCTGATTAAAGGAGAAATAAAATGTGCAGTTTGGCGTCGCATAAAAAAGACAGCGTCTAGATGACTAGAAGGAAATAAGGAAGAGAGATGACTTCCGTAAAAAGAATGGGAAAAAAGGGTTGTTGTTGTTGTTGGGGCTTGTAACACAGGTATGACTTACCCGTGCTTGAGAAGAGATATATTTATATATATGACACTGACCAATCACAATTTTGTATGCAAATATCACTATGACACCATCCCTCCAGGCATCTAACCAGGTAATCAAGATTTTCCCAGAACGATAGGCTTGTCGTTTTAAACATGAGTGCTGGATTGTGTGTGTTGCTGAGAGGCCTGGCCCGGGAGGAGAAAGGAAAGCTGAGTACAACATAAGCAGTTGCTTGAGTCCAGAGTGATTTACTTTCACAAGCTGTTTCTCAAAAAAAAAAAAAAGTGCTCCACTTGAAGTACAAAATAAACAAAAACAAATGTAAACAATATTTTAAAAAAAAAAAAAAAACTACATACCATAAAAAAAGAAAATGCTAAAAGCAGCAAACCTGGGCACTAAACATTGCCTAGAGGCACAAGTCTCTGAAAATGTAGTCTCTCTTCAGACAAAATGCAGACTCCCCAGTGTTTTGACTTCACATGCAACACCTCCTCAGACACTCACAAACAATAGGCTCGTTTTATATTAGCAAAATCTGCGCAGAGCGAGTGTGGTCCAAAAAACTCGAGGCGGTCGTGTCGGATTCTGCAGTTGCTTTCCTCTGAACGCGTTGATCAAAAAAGTAGATGTTAAAACTTCATGCTGATTTACACTCGGCTCTCGCCAAGATAAGCACCAACTAAGACGCAGCATTACAGTAAACTAATGTGATCCATATACGTTTCCTTCCATATGATGATGTAAATATCCTTCTGTCTGGTGTTAATGGCTGAAGTACACTGCTGACTCCAGGGATCAGCTTTTCTCCCTGGCGCATCAGCACACACACCGGCTGCGATGCTCCGGGGATCAACAGTGCGGCCTCAGCATCCGTCTACATTGAGCGTTTAATTGGAATTAAATAACACACTGAAAAGACAGTAACACGGAACAAACCTTCACCCGCTTATCTGAAACCCGCTTATCGTTGGACTGATTGGGCAGGCCTTACAACAATGTGTTATGATAACTGATGATGTTATGATTATTCCCAAACATTTCAGTGTATGTATCTATTTAGTTTCAGTGGCATTTTTTAAAATGAATCTCACACTAGATTTGCAAGATTACAGTTTCTGGCCCTTTTTTACAGTTTCGTTTCTGGCCCTTTTTTATAGAATATGCTGGTCATATGCTGGTTTGAGATTCATGTAATCATGGCATGAAGTTTGGTCAACACCTGCTGGCCAAAAGATGTAATTGACATTTCATTCTGTTTATCTTTTAAAACAATTATGTTTTTTTTAGTCTTCTAGCTATTTGCTTCATCTCTGTGATGACGATCGTGGAGGTTGTCATCACAGGAGCATCAGTTTATGGCGTTATTGTGTATATTGTATATTGATTTCTTGAGCGTATTTTGTGTTATGGTTATGATGTGATTTATGTGTTTCAAGACAATATCAATATAGTGTTCAAAGTGTTAATAGTGGTGCTTTTTTGCCTTTTAATTGAATACAAGAAAAGAAAGGAACAGCTTTGATGGTTTCATATTTTCTTTTTATTTGGGTATATGTTTATTTTGTAATACATTTCAGAGTAGAGCTTACCTCCTGTGTTTTGAGGGATGGGTTTTGGTAGGTATGTCCTGGGCCTTCATTTATAAAACTACTCGTAAGATCCTTACTAAAAGTGTACGTGCGCCCGAAAGCAAAAAATGGCGTAGGCCTATGCAAGAAAATATTCAGACTTATAAAACCGTATGTACACCAGAAACTGCGCAGAACTCACTTTATAAATCCCAGTCAGCGGAAGATTGTGCGCACATACGTCTCTGTCATGTTTTTTGTATGGTTATGCTATACCCGTACCTGAGTGACGTCATGAAGAGAGTTAAGTAAAAAAGAGTATGAAAGTCATCTCGTGTCTGTGTCTTGTTATTCTTCACCTTAAGTATATAAAATAGCCTACATAACATGCACTGTAAAAACTTATCGTGATTTTAACGGTAAAAGACCTGTTAATTAGAAAATATCCGTAGGCTACTATATACGGTAAATTACTGTGATAGATCTAATGGTAGGCTACATTTCATGTAATTTTACTGTAAAATACAGTTAAATTTACAGTTTTTGAAAGTGAAAAAGAACAACTCAATTGTATAATTTACGGTGAAAACCCGTAAATTGACATTCCCACAATTCCCTGTGTGACACTTCACATTTGATGTATTTTTGTTGAAATAACTATGTTTTTTCATAGTTTTCTTAGTTTTTTCTAATCAGTTATGTACATTAGGGTTTTATGTTACATTTAATGTTGTTAAATTAATGTTTATTGCATTTTTAAAATTTAATGTGTTAGTTTGATGATGATGTTTAATGTTTGTGAGAATGAGACTGTGCAGCTTCTATATAATAGGCCTAGTATTCATTTTCTTATAGAAGTAGCCGACTGCATGTGATGAGCTTTGATTGATCATGTGACTCTTATCACTGCTGTGATTGGTGATTATCAGTGTATTACAAAGGTACAAAACAGATATTAATTCTTCAATAGAACAGTAACTAAATTCACATTATATCAGATATGGTTTATTACTATAAATTTTAAGTTAAGTCTGTAAAACCAGACTTTACGGTAACACCGTATTTTTGACGGTAAAGTTCTGGCAACCACAGCTGCCGTTTTTTTACCGTAAAAATCACGGTTTAATTTTTTACAGTGTGGTGTCAGAAGACGGATAGAAAAGAAGAAGAAAAGAAAAGCACAACTGAAAAGATGTCGCTACTCCAGTCACCATCAGCTTTGTCTCTTCACGGTAATCTGGCGGAGAAATCGGAAGGTATGGCTTCATAAATTCGAGTGTACCTCATTACGAGTGGCATGGCAGAGAAATCAGAGACCGTGCAGTGTGCTACTTTTCTTCATATTGCGGGTGAAGATGCCATTAAGGTGTACAACACATTCCAGTTCACGGAGCAAGAAGTGAATAAATAGATGCACTAAAAAGGAAATTCAAAGAATATTGTGAGCCTAGAAAGAATCTGCCGTACATTCGCCTTATGTTTTTTACGAGAGTACAAAGCTCAGAAGAAACAATTGATGCATACAGATCTTAAACACAAGGCGAAAGACTGTGAATCTGGATGATTCACTTCTCAGGGATAGAATGGTGTGCGGGATAAGAGACGACAATGTGCGTGCCAGATTGCAATCGACACCTGCCGGGCCAACGAGTTAACGTCAAATCAGATGAAAATGTTAGTTGAAGAAATAGACGTGAACAAAATAAGCAGTGTCAAAAACATAAAGAAAAGAGGAGGCAAAACAGTGCAAAGTGAACTGAAAAGTAAACAGCATGCAATGGAAAGTCACCACAAAGCAAATGTGAAATGTTTAAGATGTGGCTACCAACATGAATACAAAAAGTGCCCAGCTTATGGACAAATTTGCAAAGCATGCAATAAAAGAAACCACTATGCGGAAATGTGCAGAACGCAAGTCTCTACCAAGAAAATACAGGCTGTAGAACAAGGTGGACAAAGTGATGAGCAAGATGATTTCTTTGTTGGAACCATTGATGTGCAAACAACACAGACAATGAAAAATGTACACACAGTCACCACTGAAATACAAAATGAAAAAGACAGATGGACTGAAAGCCTGAAAATAAACAAGAACGTTACGTTTAAATTAGACACAGGGGCAGCATGCAATGTAATACCCAACAATGTGTTCAGGTCACTGGAAACTCAAAGAAAGCTAAAACAAATCCACCTGTCACTTAATTACATATTCTGGCCACAAGATGTCACCTGTGGGACAAGTTCAACTTACCTTCACCTAGAAACCAAAAGCACAATATTCAATTTCAAGTGGTCGATGGCAACGTACCTGCACTTCTTGGACGCACAACCTGTGAAAAATTAGGGATGGTGAGAAGAATATATGAAATAAAGACTAAAGAAGACCCTTTTGAAAAACTTTGACGACCTGTTTTCTGGCCTTGGTTGTTTACCAATTGAGCATCACATCAAAACAGACCCCAGTGTCTCACCAGTGATTCATCCACCAAGAAAGGTTCCTGTAGCACTCAAGGACAAGATAGTTGAAGAGCTATACAAGATGGAAAGCATGGGTGTAATAGTAAAGCAAACAGAGAGTGGGTGAACCATGGTAACAGTGGTGAAACCAAACAAGATACGCATATGTATAGATCCACAAGACCTCAATAAACGTCATTGATGACATCCTAGTATAGGGAGAGACAACAGAAGAACATGACCAAAGACTCATCAAGCTGCTGGACAGAGCAAGAGAATGGAATTTAGAAACTAAACAAAAGCAAGTGCCAGATAAGAACATCAAAAATAAGATATCTTGGACACATCATCTCAGAAGAAGGTCTTAAGCCAGATGATGAAAAGGTGAGAGCAATCGTGCAAATGCCACCACCTGAAAACAAACAAGCACTCATGAGATTCATGGGCAATACCTATCCAAATTCATTCCAAATTTATCTGATGTCAGTGCTCCTCTTCGAAAGCTGCTAGAAGATGATGTTCAGTGGCACTGGGAGGAAGAGCAAACAGAAAGCTTCACAAAAATTAGGAATTTACTGACAAATGCTCCAACACTGATATTCTTTGATGAACAGAAACCAATGACACTTTCAGTTGCCGCCAGCTCAGAAGGCATCGGGGCAGTCATTCTGCAAGATACAAAACAGTGGCTTATGGATCTCGTGCACTCACGGATGCACAGAAAAGATATGCGCAAATCGAAAAAGAGCTACTTACCATTGTTTATGGATGCAAAAAAAATGTATCAATATAGCTACGGCAAGGAAGTGGAAGTTGAAAGTGTTCAAAAACCTGGAGAGTATTTTCAAGAAATCACTGCACCAATCTCCACCCAGATTACATGCTTCTCAGACTTCAAAGATACAGCCTAAAGGTAGCCTACAAACCAGGTGAAGAGATGCACATCGCTGGTGCACTAAGTCATGCATACCTGAATGAGCATGCAGAAGACTTGTTTGGTCAAGAGCTAGAGCTGTGCTGGATAACAATATATCTGCCTGTGTCTGACGAAAAGCTAGTGTTTTCCGCAGTACAACAGTTCAACAGCTGCTGATCAAGAAATGCAACTACTGCGCAAAATGACCATGGATGGATGACTGATTCAAGCGTACTGGACATTCAAAGAAGAAATAAGCTTCACATCAGGATTCCTTTTTAAATCTGCAAAGCTCATAGTTCCAAGCAAACTGAGACAAGAAATGCTGAGGAAAATTCACAAATCACACCTTGGAGTTGTAAAATGCAAAGAAAGAGCCAGGGATGTTCTGTATTGGCCGAACATGACAACGCAAATTGAAGGGTTTGTGTTTGAGTTTGTCTCCCAATGTCAAGTGTGCAACACACACAACAGTAATCCAAGAGAACCATTGATGTCACATCAAATACCAGGAAGACCTTGGTCAAAAATTGGCACAGATCTATTCCATTACAATGGTTCAGATTACTAATTCGCTCCGTGCACAATATGGCGACCGTTGACGTTCAAACCCTGAGTGTGCGGGCCAGTACTTCCGGTGAAAACTTCCGGTGATCTGACAGCGAGAGCAAGAGACAACAGCGACCGATTTCCATTACCAGAGAGATAATTTGAGTGTTTTTAGGATTCAAGAGAGGCGACTTGCCTTTCGGAGGGTGACAGCCTCAGCACTTCATTGTTGTGTGCCGTTATATGTACCGTTTCGTCACGTTACAAGTCAGCTTTCATGCATTCCCCGTTGACGCTTCGGTACGGGCTGAGTGGATGCAGAAGATCCGGAGGGATGACTTCCACCCGACCAAATTTTTAAATGCATATAATCTTCTGTGTATTTCACCTGTGCGTTTCTATGCTTTCTATTACTGTATTTATTTTGTGCAAGTGAGATGAGTATCTGTTTCATAAATCATTATCGGTCTGGTGTTTATAAGCAGCAAATACAGTATTTTACTAAGTGTAAAATATACACAAACTTATAGTAAATTTGTGTTGTAACGTTACCTACAGTTAAAAATGTAAAATATGTGATGAAAATATTGATCGAGCTATTGATGTAAGTAAGTGAAAATATATGCGCAGAATTGAGAAAATAGTATTTATGGAGATAACTTGTAGCCTATCACAGGGCAAACGTGTGAATGTTCACGGGGTATTTTATTTTACAACTCTAATCGTAGTTACAACTCTAATCGTAGTAACTATATTTACAGTTGGCATAATTGTCATTGTTTATGCAGCATGAGTCCAATACAATCTTCTGTTCGTGAACAGTTGTATTTCATTCATTAATCTGACTATACATCCGCGCATTTAATTGCCATTGGCTCGTGTGATAGTACTATGGATCTTGGTAGTATTTTAAGTGATATAATTGATTCTATAAAGGTAATTTTCGGCTTTCTCAGGCTCCCTGCACCGGACTTAATGCGAAACCGGAAGTGTCTAACCGCACACTCGCGGTTCTTTTGCTCATGCTCATTTGCATGGGCAGTTGGATTGGTTTCTGATGAGGAAACTAAGAATGATTCTTGTAATACTAATATGATCGACATATCACGTACACATAATTTCGATCTTCAAAGTACCAATTTATAGAGACCAAACATGGTATAGGTGACCATTGATTCTATTGTGAAATACACAGCATCAACAAAATAATAGTATTAAAAGACATTACATAAGACAATAAATCATTCACAAAAATGTTCTGGGATGCATGCTCATTTATATCAGTTCATCTATGATTAATGCAGCAAAGTCTGTATTAAAGATTGTTTCTGTCTCCGCCATTGTCTCTGTGTTGAGCATGTGACCACATTTTTTAACAGCCATAAAACCAACTTATCTGATCGTGGTCATGGTAACTAAGACCTTCTCGCCCTCACTGGGGGATGGGACCACAGATCCCAGAAGTTTAAAGATTGTTTGTTACATATACCAAATAATTGAGTCTGGTTTGTGTCAGTCGTTACACAGGTGTCTAATTTGTGCTGCCTTTAAGTTATTCATGTAAGAATCTGTTTATTTAATTGTTTTGTTTTTTTATATAGTAAAGCTGTAAGTCACTTGTCCTAGTTGTCCTGGCATACAATATTTTGAACTTCTAATTTCTTTAATCTTTGCAACGGAGGTGAATAGAGAGTGCATGTTAGCATGACAACAATAGACACGTTCATGGGAAATATAGGCCTAGTTTAAATAAATTATCAATATACAACATACCCTCTAATACTCATAGGTTGCTTTATTGCTGCAAATAACTAGTGAATTTTTGATTGAACTTTGCTCTCTGTACGTTTGTTTGGGCTTCTAATCTTATGTTCAATGTAACTGCTGTATATAGCTAAGTGTATAGAGCTATATAAAGAGTGCTGTATAGTGACGACAGACAAGAGGATAAAAATGGACACTCATGTCCAGCTTGATGAGGATATAGTCAAAGCTTTTAAAGGTAAACTGAGAACTCAACGGAATTCTAATGCATTTCTATGCAAATCATTATACATATATTCAAACATGTATTCAAAAATGTTAATCAATGGTTAGTTTTATATAAATTCTACTTCCCTTTCACAGATCATGTGATAAAGCAGTCTTCAAATACTACAGTGTCTGAACTACAAGCTCTCAGAAAATGAGTCGTACTCAAAGAAGTGTTCGTCCACTTGAAAATGAAGATGGTGACATTCAAACTCTTCTGGTTCTTTGGTTCAGCCATTTGTAGACCTAAGTTTGTAAATAATGCATTATTCACTTCTGCACATTGGTTTTCTGTAATTTTTTTTTTTTTAATTTGCATTGTGATGCTTATTTATTTAGTGATGTAATATTCATAGTGCACTTTTAATACAGGTTTAACTGAAATGTTCTACAAAAAATTATAAATATAGCTCTGCCATATTATTTCACTGATCTTTGTTATGTATTTTGTTCAAGTGATTATACATGCTGCTGTACTTTTTTAATGTCCTCTTATGTATTTATTTTGTAATGTACACAAAAATATATTATATTAAAGTTTTCTTGATTTGAAAGTCTGTGTATGTCTAAACATTTATATTTAATTATTTTTGCACTTTTAATATACCATTTTAAATACTGAATAAAACAGCTTTATATAAACTATTAGTGTAATGCTAATATATGTTTAATGCTATTTAAATGTTCTTGAAATACATTCAAATTAAGCTTCAAATATATTATAAGTACTTTAAGACATATGAAAGTATATTTATAATGAACTGTAAAAAAAAAAACTTAAATGTACTTGAAGTGTTTCCATTTTAGCACAATTTAATATATTAAAATAGTGCAAATAGCTTAAAATTGATCTTAAGCATATCTTGAAATACACTTAATATACCTGAAGTTGTTTCAAAATAATACATTTTACTGGGTATATTTCTTGTATGTTTTGAAGACACTCATAATGAATTTGTAACACAAATAAAGTACACTTTAATATCACTATAAGTAATTAGTCCCTACACAGGCATATATTTAAAGTATACTAAGTATACCGGTACTTAAAGTTGTTCCACTTTAAATAAAGTTATTCTTTACTACAATTTAATTAAAATATACTTAGTACAAAATTAGTTGTTCCAAAATAGCGCACTTCAAGTTAACTAATCATTAACACACTTGAAGTATAGGCTACTGGTAAATAGTCTGGCTGCAAGTATAGCCTACGTCGGTTTTTTTTTTTTTTTTTTTCACCAGGCAACATAAGGGCAGATCATTTGAGCGCTGCTGATGACACTGTGGAGTGACGCTGGAGTGATCAACTATTCCAATGTATATTAAAAGCTTTCGTTAGATTCCTCCGTCCTCATTTCCTTTCCTTGCAGTCTTCCCTCGTATCCTACAGGGGGTGGAGCTGAGACGCGAGGAAAGGAATCGAGGAAAGGTAACAAGGATGCACAAATAAGAAATGAGAAGCACCCTCTAATCGGACGCACTATGCACCGATTACAATTTTCTAGGCCGATTCCGATTTTCGATTTTTCATTGAGTATGCCCTGCCGGTACCGATTTTAGATATTTACTTTCTATATATATATATATATATATATATTTCACGAGTTTACATGTTAATGAAATCTGATGTAATATTATAATGCGTATTTGGCTTGCTGTCCGGGGGGAGGGCTCCGAGCTCAGAATTCGGCCCGACCCCAGAGTACTCCCCCCATAACTTAGAGATCATAGGTATCTATGAACGGACCCAGCCGAATGTGGGGTGAAGGGGTGGAGGTGGGATGCTGAGAAATTAGTCATGAGACAGGAGGTAAGGAAAGGCTTTATTTATACTGGCTCCTTCTCGTGCTGATTGGATGATTACCTGAACATGCTCCTCCCGAACTTTGTTACATAAAACTTCATATATATATATATATATATTTTTTTTTTACAAAACACCATATACTTTTACCCAAACTGAATAATAAAAACAAGTTTAAATGGGTACATTTTCTATAAATATTTTTGAGTCTTCATTTTCTTTTCTGACATTTTTCTTTTCTTTTCCTACTCCAGTTCTTGTTAAAACACACTACAGGCCTGCATTTTGGGCACTTTTTGTGTGAAATCATATTTAGGCTATTTTGTCCATCAAAAAGTGCTTTCACTTTAATTGAGCGTGAGCACCGCAGGAAAAATAAGGCTTGTTCGACTTGAACCGGCGCTGCACAGACCGATCGGTGAATGACATCAAAATACCGCGAGAGCGATTAGAGAGCAGACAGCTCCGTATGTTTTTCAATTGCTCTCGCGGTACTTTGAAGTCATAAACCGATCGGTCTATTTCCATTCGCACGTTTTTATGCGAATTAAGTGATATCGAATGAAAAATGCCTTAGGCCTATGGAAACAGTAAAATTCATTGAATTTCATGAATATCGACTCAAATGAAATACGTTCGGTCTCATCGGATTTTTATCTTGATCAATAGCCTATACGGCTTATGAGATAAACGCTGATGGAAACGTTATTTGCCGAATAAATAATGAATTGCATTTTGTCTGGCAAAACATTGTTAGCAAATGTTGGCTTGAATGTTGTGCGATTCAGTGTGAATATTAATGGAAACACCTTAAAATGTCTCAAATCAATTCGATATACCTACCAATTTGATCGCAAAACAGCATGTGACGTCATTACGCACGTAAAGGTTTTTATTCACTTTAAAGCCATTGGATGGAAACACACTTTCACCAGCTTTATTTATGAGTTTTTTTTATTTTTTACGAACTTCAGATAATTCGATTGACAAGTGGATGGAAACTTAGCAGCGCCGGTTCAAGTCGAACAAGCCTAGACTCAGCGCCGCTTTACTGCTGCTCACGCGACGCTCCTGCTCCCGGTGTGAAAAGGCCATTCACGAGTTTTCCTACATGTGCGTTCCGTGTGCACGTGTGATGCTGATGTTGCGATGTTAATCATGCAGGGCACGAGTTTGACCGGTATAAAATCAGCATATGTCAGACTGACCGGCTGGTCGCAGGTCATGGCCGATGACGTGAAAATCGGCCAATTCCGGTCACCAGCCGATCAATCGGTGCATCAGAATTAGTCACCCAGGTAATTCTCGCCTACTCTTTTATGGATACTAAGGATTCTGACATACTTATTCGCCCGCCTACTGCTTTTCCTACTATATAGTAGGTACAGGGGCGGACTGGGACCAAAAAGTGGCCCTGGGCTTTCTGGCCCACAGCAGCCCACCACATCGGCACATTAATGTGCAGAATAATATTTAAAACCACGTGACTTATAGCATAAAAATATAACACAATACAAAAAATAAATGCTATTTAAACATTTATTTTAAGTAACACAACATATATTAGGTCATATTTGTAAAACAAAGGGAAACAAACAGAAAAACATTAAGAAATACAACATTATTAATATTAAACTATCAAGACAGCAAATCAGCTAGTCAGGCGGTATCATCTTGGTACACTCCTTGTCAGCCACGCCCGCGCGATCGACTCACTCATCCATTTGCGTAGAGATGCAATAGGCTATTATGATTTCCGTAATTTTAAAAATATATATATTTGTGGACCGGCCTACATTGGCCAGCGGCCCACCGGGAAAAGTCCTAGTTCTCCAGATGGCCAGTCCGCCCTTGAGTTAGGCTTGTTTGAGATGAGCAAAATCTGCGCAGAACCGATCACCGGTGATCACCGCGAGATGCATGCCGGTTAGAAATGTGTATGAGTGCCCCTTTGTCGGATTCTGCAGTCGCGCGCAGTTTCTCTCCACCGACTGCGCTGATCAAGAGCACGATGGGAAACGAATTGCTGACGACACAGCTTAATGCTCATTGGTTTAAACAACCATGACGTATGCTTCTCCATTTTTCACTCCTCCTCTCACTGCAGCCACCTACTCTCGCATACATTTCAGGCGAGGCACGGCGCATCTCAAACAAGCCTGGTTGCGGTTTATGACGCAGCCATTTTGTTTTAATAGTGTCCAAACGTCTTTACTCGTTTTTGCAGTTGGTCTGATGCTCAATGCATTGATTTTTAGCTCCTCATTCTGCCTCTGATGCTTAGCTTCTTGCAGCTGAAAGCAACTATTTCCCATTGATATTGTAATAATAATTTTTAATGGTTTTATAAAAATTGTAATTTGTTCTAATAATTTTTTAGTTAAATTACAGACAAATACAATGCAAAAAGTACAAGATAAATATAGCCTAAGGCATAGTTCAGAGCATAAAAAGAACAACAACAACAAAATTTGAATTTTTTTATCTATAAAATGACATTTTAAAACAATTATAATAATAAATGAAACAATGGGATAAAGTCTGATAATATTAACGCAGTTACATGAATTTGAAAAGCATTAAGTTTGTCTTGTTTTTTTTATTTGTTTTGTGAGCTCGTGTGTGAAAGGGTTTCAAAGTATATTGTGAGATCAGTATTATAAAAGGTAATAAATATATGGAGAGTTTCTTTTGAGTTATGATTTTTAATGTTGATTAATAGAATATACAAAATTGTGTCTGGGGAAAATACGTCTTTGATAAGATTTTGATTAAATAAATGCAAAAACATTAAAAATCTCACTGACCATATGGCATATGTAGCTCACCGGCATATGTAACACATTCTGAACAACCTCCAGAGAAATAACATTTATTAACTTTTTTCCAGTTTTTTCATCTAAATTTACAAAAGAGCATCATTACGAGATCAAAACACTATACAAAAAATAATCGGCATATGTAACACTCCACAATCATAGGTGATCATCGATTAATTGAAATACCATTCATAGAGATCATGAATTTCTTTATATTCCTTGTGTTTAGCTATATAATCACAAGCAGTGCAAATGGGCAGATCAAACTCCTGCTGCTGCAGTAAATGAGGAGTTGGAGAGAGATGTTTCCTCCAGTTAAAGAACCTGCGATAAGCTTCTTCGTCCTTGTCCAGCTGAAGAAGATATTCTGCTAGTGACTTTGCATCTGGGAAGTCATTCACATGAATGAAGGCATCGCCGGGAACAAAGTTTTCATAGTTTTTTCTGGGAGGACCGAGAACCACAGGGACGGTTCCTGCAGCAAGCGGCCCGTTTATCTTCTCAGTGATGTAGTCCTTGTGGACGGAGTTCTCAAAGGAAAGGTAAAACTTGCAGCTAGCTAAGGTAGGATAGTATTCGGTATGATCCAAGAATCTTGCATAAGCCTTTCCGAACATATGCACTTGGATGTATTTGCTGAATTCTCTGTAAAACTCGTTCCTTGTGCCGACACCTGTTGAGGCAGCATTGTTACTCACAATCCAACACACCAGTTTGTCCTTTTTGGGAATTACAAACTCCTCATCTGGCTTCTTCCTGACAGTCAAATGTAACCTGCTAAAAATATCAGCATCCTGTCTGTAGCTGAGAGTGTGATTGAACAGGTTCTCCAGACCTGGTTTTTTCTGAGTGTTGGTCGGTGATTCTAGATGAAACCAAATCCACTTCTGGAACGGAGGACGAGGAGATGGAGGAAGGTTGGTTAAGTCCCAACTGATGGACTTGTGATAAATGAGGACAGCGTCTGCATCGCTGTAGAGAGATCTATTAACCGTCAACAGACAACTATCGATGTTGAAAATATTTTTGCAGTCATTCAGGTCAAATCTGAAATCTTCAGGCCAGAACCACATCAGGAGAATAGGTTTGTCTTTTGCTGCCTCAGTAACAGAGCTCTTGATCGTGTCAGGGATGTATTGTTTAGGAATAAGAAGTGGAGGTGGACAGTTGTTTGAAGATGATAACCAGAAAAACATGATTACCAGAGAGATGGCACCTGCAAACGTCACTATTAGACTCAGACGACACAGCGATGAGCCATTTGTGACTGACATATTCAGATCTGAAAAGGACAAAAATAAGTATTTGTTATTGAAAGCAAATAATAAAAAGAAATGTCTCAAAAAATGCAGTCAATTTCTGAAAATAACTGCGGGGCTACACATATTTAATATACGATTATATGATATAGCCTACTATTATGGGAACACAATTAATATGTTCCCTTAATGTACAGTAAATGTCAAGGGAGCAATTGAGGAGTTGTATTTAAAGCAACATTTTAAAGTAAAAAATAAAATAAAAATGTTCAACATATCTCCGTTATTTGTACCGTAAAACTTCAAATAATAGGCCGGGCTTTTATTTCCCCAAATCGCCGAACTGCACCGGCTTGTATTTGAGACTTCAGCCTGTGCTGCAATATACATTTAGTTTTACATTCATTTACAGAAATCAGCTGCTTGAATGAAAATTGATGTTATCGGATTTTCAG
>JARPMJ010007093.1:0-46187 GCA_033366665.1 Phoxinus dragarum
CAAAAGCATGAATTAAATTAATTGAAAATAAAAATACAGGTATCGGTTACGGTATCGGTATCGGCGAGTACCAAAAATGAAAATATCGGTATCGGACTCGGCCTGGATAAAAGTGGTATCGGGCCATCCCTATGCTTTAGTATTGTAAAAAAAAAAACATTACATACAGCACCTTTAAAGTCCCCCTGTAGAGAATAATTGTATCCCTTAAAACAAATTTTTGATCACCAAAATTACATATTAACATTTTTTTTTCAACATGTTTTTAAATAGCTTGAATGTAACTACACCCTTCCCTCATTTAGTATACGCAGTTCTATGAATATGCAAATTAGCCCCGCCTCCACTCACTCACAGTAGATCAGAGATCCACTCGTTGACCTGATTGGTTACAAGGTAGTTTGTGACGTCAGAAACACCAGCGATTTAAAACCGCGTTTTTAAGACTGTCTTTGGTTCGCTGCAGTTTTAAGGAGAAAATACTCAGCAATGGTGTTGACTTATGAATTTGCACATGGTTTGTCTTAAGGCATATTAAAAACACCACATAGACATATAAACAACATTAAAAGCTTGATTTTCACCACAGGGGGAAATTGTCACAGACTTACCCTGGCTTGTGGACGATCTCACGGAGAACCCTGACGGCATCATCATTACTCATGTTCTCAAAGTTGATGTCATTCACCTGCACAGAAAAGAGAAGCAACATTACAGTAATTACAACAGAACCCCGCAGCAGTGAAAGTACTGATCTCTTGTTTAGAGGTAATTACTATTGAAATGTTCCCAAAGTTTGTGCCTTGAAGCTGGGTGCGGTCTGAGAACATGGTTTCAGATTTTAATGCAAAGCCACTGCGTTCGACAGGAATTAAAACTCCCTCATCTGACTGGCTGGTTGCCCATCGAGTAGATTATAACGTGCAGGTCTCACTTTGTGCCTGATTTCCTAACACTAATCCTTATTTTCTACACTCTTAGAAAAAAATTAAAGTTTCAATGTGGTTTTATATAGTAGATACAGAGATCTTTTCTTAAAGTTGCTGGGTAGAACTAGTTATTGATTGGTCAGCACGGTTGGGGTCTGTCACAGGCTCATCAGCCAGAAGGAGACAGAGGACCTCTTCACGGTTCACTGCATAGGGCTCATTAAAGCATTTTTGTATTTAATGTACATTGCGCTCCACAAATATTTGCAACTTTGGTAAATATTTCAGCAATTTTTTTGCAATTTCTCCTCAAAATATTCACAAAAAAGTAAAATAGTTAAAAGGTAAAAAAATCTAATCATAAAACTTTTTTTTTCTGAAAAATATGTATTCCACAATTATTGGCACCACTTCATTTAATAGATATCAGAACCCTAGGATTTATGCCAAAAAGGTTCTATGAAAGGAGAAATGTCTGATATGATTGCATAATACTCTCATGTTTAACAGGTTATTTCATTTTTTTCTAGTCATAAAGTTTGTTTACGTGGTGCTTAATTCATAAAATTTTATTAAAATTAAAAGTGAATTAAAACAAAATTCATCAGTTAAAATTAAATCCATAAAATTATGGGAACTCCTAAAAGGTTATATATGAAGCGCCTGACAGAACACACACACGATTTTTTTATTTGAATCCACCAATCAAATTTCTTACAGAAAGGATTCAAATATTCTCAGAGATAACACAGCTTTGACATTCAAGGGTACATAAAGCATCGCTTACGCCACACAGCAAGGCTGCCTATCACAGCTGATCACACACACACACACACACACACCTGCAGCAGCATGTCTCCAGGTTCAATGCGTCCGTCTGCAGCTACAGCTCCTCCCTTCATGATCGAGCCAATGTAGATTCCTCCATCTCCTCTCTCGTTACTCTGACCCACTATACTGATGCCCAAGAAATTATACTTCTCTATAGGACACAACAAACAGAAGGAGTATGGAGCACATTATGAATTAAACACAATTTAAACTAAAAAAAATCACGGAAGAACAGGTAATGAATGGCACTGACCCATGTTAAGAGTGACTGTAATAATGTTTAGGGACATGGTTGAATCGGTCACACTGCTGAACGAGGAAGCCTATAATACAACACAAAGAAAACTCAGTAAAACAACAACGACGACTAACTGTTCAATAGTATCAGACGGTTGTTTCATACCCTCTCCAGGCGTGGGCGCTGTTTCCTGCGTCTGCGATGGCGTTTGAGTAATCTAGACGCTGTGCTCTGCTCAGTGGAGCTGCTGAACCTGATCACACACAAATAAACATTCATAATCAAAGTATTAAACTCATTTTGCTTCAGGATCAAGGTTTTATTAAACAGGACATCAAGTCGCAACCCAACATAGTAAAAACTTTTAAATGTCTCTTTAATTGTGTAGGTTTCATGCTCATAACAGCCAATAACTCACTGCGTGAAACCATGTTGATCCTTATTGGAAATAAAATTTGATCTTTCACGCAGGGTGTAATATCACTGTTTGTGAAAGTAAAAGGTCTGCAAAGTTTAAAGGTGAAAGTGCACAACAAATAAAGTTATTGTCTCCTAAAAGAAAGAATCGATTCTGAACTGCTGAGACTCTTTGGCTGTCCGTGAACAGCGTCTACTTTGACTCTCAAACACTGTAGTTGTAGCGGAGACTGGAAGAGTTTGGTTCGTGTTGTTCATGTCGAGAAGAATCCACTTTGATGCACTTTAAAAGGACGAGGACTCGCGCTGGAACTGATGCCATCGTTCGTATCACTGTGTGAGTGCTGACGAAGATCCGGAGATGAAGTTTAGATATGCTAATGAGCGTCTAATTTCCAACAATCGCTGTAAGCAGTCGACCAATCACAACAAAGTGGGTTGTCTGACCAATCAGAGCAGAGTAGACTCTCGGAAAGGAGGAGTTTAGAGAGACTGAATCTTCAAACGAACCGTTTTCAGACACTTTGAGGTGACGAGCACTGTATATTATGAGTAAATTAAAGTGTTGTTAAAATTAAAGATCCATGTAAATCTATAGTAAGAGCAAAATTAAATAATGGTAGCAACTGCCTTTTGTCTTCTACTATGTGCAAATATCTTATGCATAATATTTAGGGCTGGGAATATATAGGGCTGGGAATATTTAGGGATGGGCATATTTAGGGATGGGCATATTTAGGGCTGGGCATATTTAGGGCTGGGAATATTTAGGGATGGGAATATTTAGGGATGGGAATATTTAGGGATGGGAATATTTAGGGATGGGAATATTTAGGGATGGGCATATTTAGGGATGGGCATATTTAGGGATGGGCATATTTAGGGATGGGAATATTTAGGGATGGGAATATTTAGGGATGGGCATATTTAGGGATGGGCATATTTAGGGCTGGGAATATTTAGGGATGGGAATATTTAGGGATGGGAATATTTAGGGATGGGCATATTTAGGGATGGGAATATTTAGGGATGGGAATATTTAGGGATGGGAATATTTAGGGATGGGCATATTTAGGGATGGGAATATTTAGGGATGGGAATATTTAGGGATGGGAATATTTAGGGATGGGCATATTTAGGGATGGGAATATTTAGGGATGGGAATATTTAGGGATGGGAATATTTAGGGATGGGAATATTTAGGGATGGGCATATTTAGGGCTGGGAATATTTAGGGCTGGGTATATTTAGGGCTGGGCATATTTAGGGCTGGGCATATTTAGGGCTGGGCGATTCTCAAAGGCAAAAAATCTATTTTTTTCCCATATTTATTTATCTATCACCCAAAAGCCAGTATTAGTTTTCCTACAGTTCATAGGCTTGCAGCCTCCATGTTACAGCTAATGCTGTGAGATTTTATGTTAGTTTTCTCTTAAACATAAAATAACCTGATCCCGTTTGATTATGGCATGCGACTGTTCTGACTTGTCCAATTTTCAGCATCAATTTTCATCTTGAATCAAAATCCTGTCTATTCAATGTATGCATTTGAAGTTGGGTTTTAATGTACCTAGGTGTACCTAAAATTAAATAAAAATTATATACAGGTTTGTGATTCTTAATTTCTTTTTATTAATTAACCACTTGTAAAATTATGTTCACCGTTTTGTTTTTTATAAATATAGGATTTGTATTAAATCTATATTCATTGAATCGGGAATCGAAATTTAGAGCTTACGAATCGAAATCAAATCGTAACATCTGAATCGATACCCAGCCCTAATAATATTATTTGCATTTCTGCACGCAACCCTATCAGAACAGATCTGCAAGTATGCAACTCATTTTTGGATTGTGACCGGACTAAAAACCAAACTAAAAGCAAGCACAGATGCTTATACACACTTAATTTCATTTAAAACATTTGATTCAGAGCACAGAAATAAAACATTACACACACAACCTAAAAACTACAGATGCAAAGCAAAGCACAAACCATTCTCCAACCCCAGTCAAGCACACTACGCACTCTGACCTGCTCATGGTATCATCATCATCTGAATCACAGAAGCTTGTGGTGTCCAGTTCACTGCTCATCACTGTGGTGGCACTCTCATACCCAGCCAGGTGTCTATCCAAACGGGACTGCCCATTCATACGCGGCCCTGAAACTGAAACAGCAGCAAAATGAACATGAACTGCTTTCTCAACGAACTGAAATACTGTTGAATTCAGAGTAATTATTAGGTCAAACAAACAACGAAGGAGACTGAACAGACCATGTTGCTCTATGCTCTCTCTGGGTCGAGGTCTCTCTCTCCTGAAGGACACGACTGACTCCGTCTCTGTCTGATCATCTAAGGACTCCCGGCTTCCTGTTGTGTTGGGACTAAGCACACACACACACATCATGCAATGCTTTACATTCAAGACACATCTGTAAATCTTTGCAAGCTGAGTGAAACTTTTTACATTTTTAAAAGCCAGCTGCCTCTAGAAAACCAATCTCTGATAAGGAACCAAGAGCAAGAGAGTTACACTGAAAACAAAATCATATTCTTAATCAGTATTTTCAACCTGATTCTTTTTTTTTCTTTTTTTTTTTTTTTTAACAGTTATTTTCATTTAACAGCTTAAATTCTACTGTTACATGTCAAACACTTCATGGTTTTAGCCACTTTCTACACAAAAAAATATTGGATTACCTTGAGGGTGTCATGCAAAGGTTTTACACTACTGTTCAAAAGTTTGGTGTTGGTAAGAAGTTTTTAAGTCGTCCCTTAAGCTCACAGTTTCATAATTGATTAAAAAACGTTTATGCATCATATTTTAAAAGCATTCCTTTGTAATCCTTAAAGTTGCAGTAAGTTATTTCTGAGAAGCGCTGTTGAAAGTGGATCGGACCGAGTAGCACAACACACTTGTAACCAATCAGCAGTAGGGGGCGTGTCCACTCATGATGACGGAGGAGAGAAAGTGAGCCAATCGGCAGTAGGGGGCGTGTCCACTCATGATGAAGGAGGAGAGAAAGTGAGCCAATCAGCAGTAGGGGGCGTGTCCACTCATGATGTGGGAGGAGAGAGAGTGAGCCAATCAGCAGTAGGGGGGTGTGTCCACTCATGATGGGGAGGAGAGAGAGAGCCATTCAGCAGTGGGTGGCGTGTCCACTCATGATGACGGAGGAGAGAGAGTGAGCCAATCAGCAGTAGAAGGGTGTGTCCACTCATGATGGGGGAGGAGAGAGTGAGCCAATCAGCAGTAGAGGGTGTGTCCACTCATGATGACGGAGGAGTGAGAGTGAGCCAATCAGCAGTGGGTGGCGTGTCCACTCATGATGACGGAGGAGAGAGAGTGAGCCAATCAGCAGTAGAAGGGTGTGTCCATTCATGATGGGGGAGGAGAGAGTGAGCCAATCAGCAGTAGAGGGTGTGTCACTCATGATGACGGAGGAGTGAGAGTGAGCCAATCAGCAGTAGGGGGCGTGTCCACTCATGATGGGGGAGGAGAGAGAGAGAGCAAGAGGGAGATTTGAAGAAAGACTGTAGAAAGAGAGATGCTGAGAGACATTACAAAAGAGAAAAGCTCAGGGGAATATCACTGGGTAAAAAAAAGGGTTATGATCAGGCTCTTCTGATCAGGAGAAAGAAGATCTTTAGGACCCGTGTTAATATTAGAAAAGCTTTCCAGCGCTGGAGAGACCTGAGCGGGAAGGCCTGAAAACGGACCCCAAGGTAGCGTTGTTTCTGCTCCATACGCGAGTAACTTTGGTTTTTCTGTTTCACAGAATCAAGATATACCGTTGTTGTAATGTGAGCTAAAGTAGCAGGACAGTTTTGAGAGTCATTGTTTGTCTGGAGCTGCTGCTGCTGACGACTCACAACCAAACTCTTGCTTGCATTTATTCTTGTGTACTGTATGTTAATTTTTTGTTCTTCCTTGCTTCGCTTCAGCTATGATTAGGAGACATCCACTCTTGGATTGTTTGTTTATGCATTTAGGGTGCGGAGCAATGAAGTGAGGGGTGTGTTTGTTTGGGCCGATTTCAAATATCAACAGTGTTTCTCAGAAATCGCTTACTGCGCCTTTAACCAGGATGTCTGATGATATTTCACATATTTTGACTAATCTATGATACAGCTTGGAAAAGCAAATAAACAAAAAAAAGTAAGTGTTCCTTCAAGGAAAGCTGTAAAGTTAGTCACTGACTGAGTACAGAGTACACAGACCGTAACCACAAAATGGCATTCATGGCAAGAAACAGAGATGCAGATTAACATACTGGAAGGAAGGGGGTCTGGAGTCTCCGATCCCCCCCGTCCTCTCGGCGGGAGGTGGAGGCAGGGGAGGAGGGGGGGGTGAGGGCTGAGACGGGACCTCTACTGGAGGGGCCGGGGGTTCGGGCTGCAGGGGTATCTGAGGACACCAGCTTACAGAGAGAAAGAAGGTTGAGGTAAGAGTGAAACGTGATCCATACAAAAAACAAGGAACTAAAAGGAACTATAGGAAAAGATCTTATGACCACAAATTATTCTTTTTTTACCCGACATATACTCGTGCAGCTCACTGAAAAAGTGTAAAACTGATCACACAATGCTTCAGGTCAAACATATCCAGTGTCTGGGTTTTACGCAAGTATAATTCAAATGAAGAGTTTAAGTTGGGAGAGGTAAATATCTGATAGTGAACAGGAAGAGATCAACCCTTTAAAAAAAAGCCCAAATAGACCTGCAAACATGCAATGGGAAAGTCATCAACAATCTGCAACAAAACACAGTATGCTAAATGTGAGTCAAAGTCATATACTTGAGAAGAGAAAGAAACTTCAGATGTACAGTATCATTGTATGCCCTTCTCCTTTCTTCATGCTAATGGATGCTAGGTTATTGTACACTCCCTCTCAAGGGACCTTGAGCCATCCTGACGGTGGTCTACTATTTCCATCCCAGTGGGTCTGGTTTCGTCCAGGCCTTTTGACTTAAGCACCTGCTTTTCTTTGAGGGCTTTTAGACGAGACTGGATTTCAGTCTCCGTGTGAAGGGCCTGACACACACACTTAGTGCTCTTTAAAGATTCACTGTGACATAAATCAAAACAGGCCTGTTACATGTCACTACAGGGATGAGGAGCTTCGGCGGAGCTTAGTCAAACGGGGCAGTTTGCACTCATAAAACCGAGAACTGTTATGACACCATATGAAAGCTCAGTAAAACAAATATTGTTTGTGGAGGGGAAAAAAAAAATACAGCTGACGGAGAGAACTGGAACGGGAGCCGGCGTTTTCTTACCCAGGAGACAACTCTTCCGTTGAAGCATGGCAGCTTGGCACTGTCGTCTGAGATCTCCTCCTTCACCACCCTGAGCAGACACAGTTATTCAAGTGAGAACACACATTCCCATAGATAAATGCACACACACATTCCTGCGGTTTCACAGACGAGGCTTAAGTCTAGTCCAAGACTAACATGCATGTTTGAGCCGGTTTAACTGAAAGCATCTTGCACTGACATATCTTAACATACTATCAGTGCCATTGTTATCAGGATTCACATCAGTAATGTTTTTTTTTTCTAAGGCACGTTTATAAAAAGCTACTTTAAATGTCTTTAAAAAGGCCTAATCCTGGCTTAATCTAAGCCCTGTCTGTGAAACCAGGCCTTAGGCTATTTTGACTTTACTTAAGCCATAGAAAGAATGTATATTCTAGATTTTTACAATTTATGATGAAAACATGAGTGGTACTAAAACATGCAAAACTTGCGGTCGCGATGCTGTTTAATATATATATATATACATTTATGTTAAAGTGCCACTATTGTGCTATTTTAAGGTTCCTAATTTTGTTTTAGAGGTCTCTTACAATAGATTGACATGCATTCAAATAGGGCTGTAAACGATTAATCGCGATTAATCGAATCCAAAATAAAAGTTTGTGCACTCTAAAAAATGCTGGGTTGTTTTAACCCAATTTTGGGTCAAATATGGACAAACCCAAACTTTGGATCAAAAATGCAATAAAAAAAAAATGTAACCCAATGGCTGGGTTTGTCCATATTTGACCCAAAATTGGGTTAAAACAACCCAGCATTTTTTAGAGTGTGTTTACATAATATATGTGTGTGTATTGTAATTATTTTGTATATATAAATACACACACATGCATGTATATATTTAAGAAAAAATTGTTATTTATATATAAAAGAGTTCTATTTAATATAATATAAAAATAAAACACAAACTTTTATTTTGGATTCGATTAATCATGATTAATCATTTACAGCCCTACAAGGTAATATTCGAAAAAGCATAACAGGGGCAGTTTAATGTCAATAATCCAAGTCTCTATTCTATGATATTCTGGTCCCTGGCTCTGGTTTCCTCCTAAACTAATATGATTATGGAATTTTCTGTTTATTTTATTGAAAATACTATTAAGTTTGACCACCATCAAATCATCACTTCTCATCCACAAGCCACACAATCTGAGGTGAATTCATGTCTGTAGAACAATAACAGGGCTCAACCATATACATTTTCTGTCTGTTTACTAATTGTAGTCACTCACAGACCGTAACACAAGATATATTTATATTTTCATTAATTGTTCTGTTTTATTTACAGAAAGAAAATCTAAATATTCAAGATGGAAAAGATACAGCTAGCTATAATGTAATTGCATAAATTAACAAACACTTTTGCACAAGAATTATGGGATACACCATTCAAAATTGGGGTAAGTACAATTTTTTTGTACTGAATTTTTTTTGTCGCTGTTGAAAGAAATTAATACTTTTAATCAGCAAAGACCGATCAAATATGGCAGTAAAAACATTTAAGATGTTACAAAAGATTTCAAATGAATGTTATTCATTTAAACTTAAAGTTTATCAAAGGATCCTAAAAAAAATGAATCATGGTTTGCATAAAAATATTAAGCAGCACAATAGTTTTCAACATTGATAACTAAAAACGGAAGCTTGTTTTGGCCGTTCAGTTACAACAACAACGGCGCATTAGGGGCCTGAAAACACAAACTTTTGAAAACGGGTTTCAAAGTTTTTTAAAGCAATACGTTTCTCATCTCCATTTAAACTACAAAAAAAATGTGCATTTGTGAAAACGGTGACGTCATGCACATGTATATTACATGTTCAGTCTATAGGCGGGTAGTTTCTTTACAAAGTGACATCGCCAACTACTGGCCTGGCATGAATAATTCAGCGTTTTAGTTTTTGTGGATTTTTTGTGGCTCCGTGTGAACGGGATTGTTTTGACAAAGGAAAAACTTTTCCGTTTTTAGTACATCGCTGTCGTGTAAACATACCCTAAATTGCATTTTAAAATAGAAAGTGTTTATTTTAAGTGTAATAATATTTCATAAAACAACCGTTTTCACAGTATTTTTTATCAAATAAAGGCTTGATTTTACAAAATCTTACCAACACCAAACCTTTGAATGGTAGCGTATATTCTAATGCTTGCCAGGCTCATCACAAGTCATTTTTGCTAATCCGACAAAATCTCAGCAGTTAGCCAGCTACAAGATTATCTTGTTGACAACTCAGCAGAACTGACAATGCCATAACAATGTATAATATAGCACAGAAAAAAAACAAATGTTTAAGTTTGCAAGGCATAAAAATGGATGTAATCCTACTAGGGTGCCAAAGTTTAATCAGAGTTAAGATCTGAATATCTATCAGCATTAGCAACAGTGATGCTTGCCTTAGAAAAATGAGAAAAAACAAGTAATTACAATTTTTATGTAATAATATAACTAATAGTGGTGTTTTCTAATGCCTGTTTCACATACAGGGCTTAGATAAAGCCAGGATAATGCCTTAGTTCAATTAGGACATTAAAAGTAGCTTTACTGGTGTGAATCTTGAGACAAAACAATAGCACTGATAGTATTTTAAGATATGTCAGTGCAATGTGCTTTTAGTTAAAACAGCTCAAACATGCATTTTAGTCTGGGACTAGGCTTAAGTCTTGTCTGTGGTGTTTTTCATTGTCTGAATGTGCACAAACAATGGCCAATTCTTCTGCACCAAACAAACATTTGACTAGATGATGCAACTCTTCAACAATTTCACAAAGCACTTCCTAAAAGCAAAGCTCTCCTGGCGTTTTAACGCATGTGAAACAATCCCACCCCCAAACCCTCTAATGACGCTAATTAAGCCCAACATCTGTACTTGAAAAACAACCCTTGACCTCTAACACGGCCCACAACAACACACACTCTCAAACCACAACCTCTCACGAAAACCTGCTTTCAACAAAAGCTCTTGAGTTCTGGACATATTAAGTCTGCAGACCATGTTGCAATTTGGCTTAGAAACCATCTGGATATTTATTTGAATGTGGATGATTTGCACTTACAAAGTCTGGGAAGCAAGGTAAGAGGAATAAAGCCAGCCTGGAATCTGGTCTGTACTTTTAAGGGGATGTAAAAACAGCCGAGAGAATGTAGAGGGGCCCTGGAGAGACCGAGGGGTCCCCGGCTCCTTTCTCTCTCATTCACTCGCTTTCTGTTGATTCTATCCCAGACACTAAGCAAATGGCCCGTCTCCAACCTCCAACCATATCCCTCCCCAAACATCTCCTGCCACACACAGTCAGACTGACAGCTGGCTCTTCACACTGCGGATCAGCATCACGGCGCTCTGCCCCACTCCACTGCCGTATCCGCTTACATCCACATCCAACGCCGTTCAACAATAACACACACACGTCCACCCTTTACCACAATAACAGAAACTGACGAGACATCGACGGCCCTTCTTCCCCGGGCAGGAAAGAAGAAAAGATCAAGTCTGAAGATTTCGCTTTCACAGTCAAATCTACAATGAATACAGATCTCAGCAATGCAGTTAGGCTACATCAATACCTAATTCATTATTAAAAACTTAAACTGTCATTGAATGCGTTGGAGCCTGAGATTTAAATTTGGTAGATTATTGCTGAAGTGAAACAAAATTGAAAAAGTGAACTTGCACAAAAATACAATTTTCAAATTTGATATTTTCCAAAACTGTGAGAAAAAGCCATAAATCTAAACTAGTTGTGTTCCAGATTTGAGGTTGATATCTCAAAGAATGGGCTTCGTTCGGCCGCAGTACCAAACGTTTTTTTAATTTTTTACCGCAAACAATACCGTGTCTCTTTTGTCCAGGATCATTTAACCTTTTCGAATCATGTCCATGATTTTGTGTGTGTGTGTGTGTGTGTGTGTGTGTGTGTGTGTGTGTGTGTAAGTGCCAAAACCATTACCAAGTTTCGTACTATTCCGATGAAGTAAAAAATTCTAAAAACACAAAACGTAAAAATTTCAAGTCAATAATGACAGCACCTGAGGGTTAAAAAACGCTAATTTGCAAATCCCTGTAGAACCATGTTAGTTTCACTCTTCTGATGTAAATTGGTCATTGTTAATGAAAAAGACAGAACAGACCTTCTGCGGTTTTCTTTTATACCACAGTCTGTATATTTTCTACACATATATTGCTATACACTACCATTCAAAAGTTTGGGGTCAATAGATACGTTTTTTTAAACGTTTCAGCTTCATTACTCCAGTCTTCAGTGTCACATGATCCTTCAGAAATCATTCTAATACGATTTAGTGCTAAAGAAACATTTCTTATTATCAATGTTGAAATCAGTTGTGCTGCTTAATATTTTTATACCCTTTTTTTCTGGATTCTTTGATGAATATAAAGTTTAAAAGAACAGAATTTATTTGAAAACATTATTCATTTCTTGACTGTCCCTTTAGATCAAGTTAATGTGTCCTTTCTGAATAAAAGTATTAATTTCTTTAAAAAAAAAAAAAAAATCTTACAGAGTCTAACCGGTAGTGTATATATTATAGCAATCAAATAAATCATTATAAATAATGATCGTCATGAAACTTGAAATTGTCGACATAAAATAAATGCAACTCATTAATTTGCATTTCCGGCAGTGACTCAACATTTGGGCCTATAGAACTTCAGGTGAATGTCTTTGATTCATATATATGTAAACATAAGTGTAAGCGGTCAAACTGATGGACTATTTACAGTCAGATGATAACCTAATTTGCAAAGATTACCGCAGACATTCCTGTAGCATCTGGATAATGCATAACTGACAAGTACGTGGCCGAGATTTATTGGCTGGTATTCTGTCCATGGCAGGACGATTCAGGCCAAATATGCGGTCTGAGACAAAGAACTGCACTCTTTATTAAAAAAAGACCGGCAAGACAGCAGTGGGACACTAAAAACTTGGCATGTGTGCAAAGAAGAGAGGGGAAAAGGATGAGGATTTCACTACATGATGAATCTGATCTACCTAATGTTTAGGTAGAAGACAGAATGGCAACAAATTATACAATATCATTCAAAACTTTGGGGTCAGTGAGATTTTTATGTTATTGAAGAAGTCTACTCACCGCATTTATTTAATCAAATATTCAATAAAACGCAATGTTGTTAAGTGTATTCCAGTTGAATATATTTTAAAATTGAATTTATTCCTGTGATGCAAAGCTGAATTTTCAGCATCATTACTCCAGTCTTCAGTCTCACATGATCTTAATTTTACAATTTGTGCTGTTTTTGTGTTCAAGAAACATTTATTGTCAATGTTAAAACAGCTTAATATTTTTGTGGAAACAGTGAAGCATCTTTTTCAGTGTTTTTTGATGAATAAAAAGTTAGCAGCACTTATTTAAAGTGGAAATCTTCTGTAGGATATATTTTTTAAATGTCACTTTTGACCCATTTAATGTGCCTTTACTGAATAAATCATTCATCTTAAAAAAATAATAATATATATATTTTTTTTAAATAAGGTGGTGTAGGCTACATTAAAAACTGAAAGATTTAGAGAAATTAGGCTATATATCTCGAATCTGAATTTGACTATATTGAATTAAAAAAAAATAGCAATCAAGGTAGTAATAAACAAAGATAGCCTATCAAATAATGACCTATGTAGATATGCATGCAATGTTATATCTGTATCACACAACTAATAGCCTAAGGACAAAGTATTTTTTAATTAGCCTATACCAAGTCAGACCACTGATACTCTCTCGAGACATTTGGAAAGTTACAGTTACTTTCTTTGCAGTGATGCCTTGATAAGATTAGACCACCCAAACCTTAGCAAGCCGTTACAACAACATCTAAGTTAACGCAACATAGTACACAAATATTCATTTCCTACAACACGAAGAAAACGGTTTTTGCTCGGGCATTTCGTGCACATCTTTGTGTGTTTCAACTTACCCGAAGTCCTGGTCCATAGACTTGAAGAAGAATTTGTAGTTCGGCTTGTTCAAGACCTGTTTAAAATCCAACAGAGTTATTTTCTCAGCCGCTATGGGAATCTTCACCAAGTACGGCGTCTCCTCTTCGTCAATGTGATAAATTATTTTAGTCTCCGCCATGTCTCCTGACTCAAATCAACTTTCCCGTTGTTCTACGAAAGTATGGAAGAGGCAGCGGCTATCCTGCTAATGTTAGCCACCGCTCCGGAGAAAAAGGGGGTTGTTGAGGAAAAGTCGTCTCTAGACCACAATACTACTATCCAATAACACTGCCCAGGCCAGCGCATCCAGCATAAACAAAGAAAAACAGCGCCTAACTTTAAGTGTCTCGAGCACTCAAAAGTCTCATGATTTTGGTTTGTTAAAAACAGCCCTACAACCAGGCAAACTTCAACAACATTCCTCCCCCCTACAAAAACACATGGGAGATTTGGAATAGTTCTCTCCGGCGTGTGACGAAAGAGAGGCGCCCGCCGCCCAGGACTTCCCACTAGCCCGTTTGTACTGGGACACGTCCATACGAGTGTTTTGTGGTAGCCTACTAGCTTCTCGTGGTGGGAATTTTGATTCACTCGACTCGAATCTTTTATAACAGTTCACTAAAAAGATTCGTTCACTGACCCTTTGTGAAGGTTAAAAGGAGAGTTCACCCAAAAATTCGGTCATTATTTAGGCCTATTCACCCAAACCCGTTAGACTTTCGTTGATCTTTGAAACACAAATGAAGATTTTTTTGATGAAATCTGAGCTTTCTGTCCCTCCATTAACAGCTGCGCAACTACCACTTTGACGCTTTAAGAAGTTCATTAGAGATTGTAAAATTAATTCGTATGAATTTGGAGGTTTAGTCCAAATTTTATGAAGATACTCGATCGCTTTATATGATGAAGAGATTTAATTTAGGATTTTATTCACATTTAAACATTGATCAGTGAACATAAAACTCAACCGAACCTACTTGACGCGTGAGAACAAACCTCATTGGTTCTTGCAGAAGCTCAAACGTGATGCGTAACACGAGAATGAACCTCATTGGTTCTTGTAGAAGCTCAAACGTGATGCGTAACACGAGAATGAACCTCATTGGTTCTTGCAGAAGCTCAAACGTGATGCGCAACACGAGAATGAACATCATTGGTTCTTGCAGAAGCTCAAACGTGCTGCGTAACACGAGAATTAAACTCGTAGGTTCTCGCACCTCAAGCAAACATGAACACATGAGTGCAATTTATAGTTTTATGACCTCTTTATGAACTTTTTGAAGCGTCAAAGTGGTAGTTGCGTAGCTGTTAACGGAGGGACAGAAAGCTCTCAGATTTCATCAAAAATATTTTCATTTGTGTTCCGAAGATGAAAGGAAGTCTTAAGGGTTGGAACGACATAAACATTCATCAACTCGCAACTCAGTTGTGGTAAACGGAAGCTAAAGCATGTTAGCTTGACTTGTGAGAACCAATGAGGTTCATTCTCGTGTTACGCATCACGTTTGAGCTTCTGCAAGAACCAATGAGGTTCATTTTCATGTTACGCATCACGTTTGACCTTGACGTTGAAATCTCTCGGATTTCATCAAAAAGATTTTCATTTGTGTTCCGAAGATGAAAGGAAGTCTTAAGGGTTTGCTAAACGGAAGCTAAAGCATGTTAGCTTGACTTGTGAGAACCAATGAGATTCATTTACATGTTATGCAGCACATTTGAGCTTCCGCAAGAACCAATGAGGTTCATTCTCGTGTTACGCATCACGTTTGAGCTTCAGCAAGAACCAATGAGGTTCATTTAAGGTAGTTGCGTAGCTCTCAGTGGAGTATCAGAAAGCTCTTTCTGATCCAAAAGATCTTCATGTGTTCCAAAGATGAACAAATGTCTTACGGTTTTGGAAGGGTAATGACAGAATAAACCATTTTGGGTATCCCTTTAAGCAAGTAGGCGGCAACTTGTGTTGTGAAAGAGTCATTGAATTATTTACTCAACCTATATGTTAAAAAACGATTTGTTCATGACTAACAAAAATTGTAAACATCAGTGCTGCTCTGAGCATAGCTCATAATATAAAAAACCGACTCAGTAAATGGGGCGTGTTCATTTAGAAGGTCGAACCTATTATATGTTGTCCCAGCATCCACAAAATATATTTTTATCTAGGAACATGTCTGACTTTGCAAGATCCCGATGACCCCATATACAGCCAGACACAGGGTTTAGTCAAACCATTTCAGTTAAGAGCCTTTAAGAGGGCAGTTATTTGGTTAGGAAGTCACAAAAAGAGGCAATTTATAAGATTTTTTTTTTTTTTAGAGTTTATATTGCTTTTATAAAATTAAAATGTTCTTTATTTAATTTGAGTAATGACTTTATTCTACATGATGATGAGGTTGTATATGTTATTATGTAATATAATGACGTCAGCACAATTACAGCACAATATCATTTAGCAACTTCTACTAAACGTTAGCAGCAAAAGCCAAATCTGAATCAGAGCATAAATATAAATGATAACAAATCTTTCAAAAACAATAAAATGATTTAATATTTTTACCATTTAAATAATACTGAAAAAAACATTTTCTAGACTATAATTGTAAATATGAGTTTTACTGTAGATAGGCCTATTTCATTTTCATTCTCAAATCATTGTGAGTAAACTTCAGTTTCTCATTTTTACAACATGCCACATGTAGTATGACAAATCCTGCTATCAGGGTTATGGTCTTTTCCTGGGCAATTTTGGCAGCAATGTTCAATATTTGTTAGGTTTGTGTATATACAGAAATCGACTAAAAACAGTATTCATCTCTTATTTTATATGCAAATATTTTCAGTCCAGCACACCTTGTCATGCAATCAAAACCGTTCACAGATGTATCCCTGTGTATCATCCACAAGAGGGACTCATTATCATTTATGAAAAAGCCCATTCTGGACGGTCTCCAGGACGCTGCATTGCATTCAGCCACTTACAGATCAAACAATCTTACATTCAAATGCCAATCATTGTTTTTGTTGTTGTTTCAAGTGAAAAACCAATGAGGTTTTATTTTCTATATTCTACATGTTTGCTTAAAAATCAACAAACTTTTTTTGAAAGAGAATATCATTCTTTATTTTACAAAATATGTAGATAAATATTCACATAACAGTCAAGGACAGGGATAATTGTAAGACTATACACACATTGTAATATGAACTAAATTAATTCATATAGAGAGAGCCCATAAAGTATTTAAACACTTGAATGTATAAAATAAATTGAATGAAACAAAATATTAAACCAAATAAAATCTTCATGACACGAGAGTAGAGCTATTCTCAGAACTTACCTCACAATTTTCCCATTTCTTTTAAAGGTACACTATGTAACTTTTTGTTTGTTTAAAATTCCCTAAATGTAAATCATACGTTAATACACAATCAATCCTTCTTCCATCGTGTTTTTGTCTCTGATTTACTATGGTAAGCCTATTTTAGACGTGTCGGATGGTTTTCGTGGGGAATTGCGGCGTCACTCGTCCGTGCGCGTCTTGTCATATTTATAAATAGAGAGAAGTTTCTCCGGCTACTTTGACGTGAGTCTGGTGTGTGAGTGACAGAGGTTAGTTGACAGTGAGTGAGAAAGGTTGACATGGAGCCGCTAAATCTCAAACCTCAAAGAGAACGAGACAGAGTTCGTAATAAAACAAGAATCAACATTGGCTTGGCTTTTTGGAGATGGCGAGAACTGATGGATTTGAAATGTTGTAGAAGCGACGCACAGATGATGTTTTTTTTACTCAACAGGTGAGTAAGATATTTTTTTGAACAGATGAATTGCCATATGTACCTCTTATTTATGTTCCTCTCACATTTGTCACCCAGGTGTCACAATACTTTATTTTGAACAAAATATTGTTTAAAAAAACTTTGAACCTCCTGAAATGTTTTGCTTAAACTCTGCTCATGCTACAGTCTCTAAAAATACCAATTGGCTTATATTTAGTTTTTTTTTAATCCAATGAAATTCAAACATTAGAAATGTTCAAATATTTTAGGGCAACTGTAGATTTAAATTGCTCAACCTGTCAGTCATCAAAACGATCTATTTATAATGATCTAAAAGTTCTCATTTAGAGGATGAACACCCATGTCCTTAACTTCTTAATTGTGAAAAAATCTTGGCCCAAACACAACCCCAAAAACACAAGTCAGCACAAACGCAATCCAGAAGATGATAGCCAGAACCTGAACACACATCAGACTCTTCTTGTGTCTCCTCAAAACATCCATCTCTCGATGCAGCACCCCAGGTGGGTTTACCCGTTCTGTGCGGTCTCCCATCTGCTCCACCCTCAGACTAACAGTGGGCAGGATTATGAAGCGGGTATCCCTCTCCCCGAGGGACAGAACCAGGCGCTGGGTCACCGTGGCCAGCCGGGCCGACACCGACGCAGGAAGGCGGAAGGCAACGGGAGGGAGCTGGGCGAGAATCCGTGAGTTGCAGGGGAGAGAGTAAGCGTCGCCACCCTGTAGTGGGGTGGAGTGGCGGCACAGGGGGCAGGAGATTGAGGGGGCGCTGTTGGGGTCAGGCGGGTGCAAAGGAGTGAGCTGGATTTTGCGGAGGCACTCCGTGCAGAAGACGTGAAGGCACTCCAGCATGCGCGGGAGTTTGGAGTCCTGGTCGTACTCCTGATAGCAAACAGGACACTCCACCTCTGGAGACTCTGAAGGAAGCTCAGTTTGTGCAGGGGTCGGTCGAGTCTCTGACATGATGGAGGACGCCGGGATGATGCCACAGAGCTTTAAATCTTCAGGAGGGACTTCCAGGGTCTGAAGTAACCTAGAAAAAAAAAGTTATTTTAATTTTTAAATGTTTGTTTTTGGTGCCATATTTCAAACATTTTCATATAAACATACACTTTAAGATCTCACTGTAGTCAATAATTGTAATATCCCTTAAAACTCATCTTTAATCACCAAAATGACACATCTAAAAGTTTTTTCTTTAAAAAAAATCCCTTAAAATAGCTTGAATGTAACTCTACACCCTTGCCTCATTTAGTATACACTGTTCTATGAATATGCAAATGAGCCCCGCCTCCACTCACTCACACCAGCTCAGAGATTCACTCGTTGACGATCACACGATGACCTGATTGGTTACAAGATAGTTTGTGACGTCAGAAACACCAGCGATTTAAAACGTGTTTTTAAGTTCACTGCAGTTTTAAGGAGAAAATACTCAGCAATGGTGTAGACTTATGAATTTGCACATGGTTTGTCTTAAAGCATATTAAAAACACCACAGACATATAAACAACATAAAAAGCATGGAGAACACAGGGTTTATTCATGGGAAAATCTTATTTAAGCCAAAACGACATTTAGCGTCTTATTAATTGAAAACCGTATAAACATTCACAATCACAGCGCAATCTAGTCAGATGCTGACGATTGTGGAATTTCTCGATGTATAAAACACACAATATGCTTCAAATGATTATTCATAAATATGCACTAACTACAAGACAAGACAATTTAGCTGTTGTGTAAAAACGAACAGCAATCGTTCTCCCCTCCACTGTGTTTAAAGTTTATGACTCGCCCAACTCGGGAACTTGGGTGTCAAAAATATCCCTGAGATTCCCAGTGGTAAATATGACTTGAGAGGCCGTTCATGTCCAATTTTTAACTAGGCAGTTCATATTTATGATAATTCTGACAGCATGTGAAGGCACTGCCACAGATGAGCAAAGCATTTGCATTATTTTGAGAGAGAAAAAACTCCATGTTTTTTCCATGAAGATGATATAAATCCTAATTATGTAGAAGATGCAAATACACACAAACACAAAACACTACACTAAAATAATGCTATAAACATTAATTTAACATGTACATAACTCATACAACTGATAAAAACTCAAAAGAAACATTATTTAAATGAGAATCTATCCAATATGAAATGTCACACATACAGGGAATTCTAGGAATGCAAATGTACAATTTTAACTGTATTTTACTGTAAAATTACACAAAATGTCATGCTTGATCTACTTATAGTAAGCAAACTCACTGGTAAACCAACAGATTTTTTACTGTAGCATTTTTACAGTGTTTTACAGCTAAAATTACAATACTTTGTAAGACCCATATAAAAAATGACTTGACCGTTCAATGAAAAATGTACGTTTTAAGTGCTATAGCTGCATCCATAACCATTTTACATATATACATGCATATAAAGATGAAATACTCCACTTTTTTATTTAACAGATTAAACCTGCTTAATCTAGTTTATAAAAGTGGAACAGACCCAGTTTCACAAATCACTTCTCGCACACGTCCTGCACATTAAATCACTTTTGTTCTGAAATGTTGAGAAACTGTCTTAGCACAATAACAAAACATCACCAAAAGTATAACATAGACCTCGTGATTATGATTATTAAATGTGCACATACACTGACATATGGTAAATATGAAAGTGTCATCTCTGGTATTGGAGATACAACATATTAATGAGGATTTCATCAGGTTTAGCTTTCTCGTGCACATAGAAACAGTTTCATAAGCCTCAAAAAAAAAGTGTACACATTTATGATAACTGCACAAACGAAAAGTGACAAATACAGATTTGTTTATTAGAGCCGTTTACTTCTAATATATCCAGGCCATATTCTAATGTCTGTTGTCTTATTAGTGTTGCAGTTTCAATCCAACTCTCAATGGGGAAATATAGTCAAAGCAACCATCACTCACAGGAGAAGCTGCCTAGCAATGCAAGTCTCTATAGAATTAGCAACAATATCGTAAAAGTGCAGACGTGGACTTTAACATGCATTAAAATGTAAGTGTTGCAGATCTAAACATGCACAAGTGTTTATTTGTTCACATTTGTAGTGGCAATCTACAATTGTACCTGAAATACCACACAACATCAAACAAGAACACCTGGTCGTGACTTGCTTACACAAGGATGTTGTTTTCAGAAATAATGAATGTAGTTACACTGACAATTCTACACTTAGGATATTTATTCAAGATAACTGGCAACACAATAGAAAGGTTAAGTGAATATATATTCATGTATCTATTCATATTCTATTCATATATTCATATTCCATTCGCTCAAAGTGTGAAAGAAGGATGAAAGTTTCACTCACCAGTCCAGCGCCTCTTTTCTTTCAAGATGAGGCGGTTTGTGCCTTTTCAAACGCGAGTGCAGGGTCCATTCTGGGTCAGTTTAAAGTCACAGAAAATAAACTCTAGTTACCGTTTAACACATCCTGCTTTTACGCTGTGTTTCTGCACGTTTACTGTTGTCTCTTTCTTTCAGTCTCTTTCCCTCCCCTGATGCCATGCTTCGTATCGCTGGGGTGGGAGCTGGTTTCACTGACATGTATTATCAAGAGAGGACTTGGTTACTAGGAGAGGGAACCGCACAAGAGCTATTGTTGCTGTGGGACGCTTTCATGGATGTGCCACTATGCAAAATATTACTTTTACAGCATTTTATTGTATACTTTGCTTCCGATACAGTTGATGGTTCTAAATTTGGTACCAATTTAGGGTTTGGTGCTAAAGAGAACCGTTTTTATAACATTCCATAAAGAACCATGCTTTGAAACTGCTATAGAACCTTTATGGTGTCAAAAATAACCTTTTCAACAATAGTTTATTTTTGTTAGTATTAGTATTATTAATATTATTTATATATATTATTCATTCTTATTGTTTTTTTTTTAGTCTTCTATCTGCCTGGTCTTATAATATCTAGTTGTAGAAAAAAATGCTCTAGCAACATTTGTTGGCTGAATACATTAATAAATAACAATTGACATTGAACATGATGTACAGGTAACTCAAATTGTTTTAATATCATGCAAAAGTTCATTTCTTTCAGTAATTCAACTTAAAATGTGAAACTAATATATTATATAGACTCATTACATGCAAAGTGAGATATTTCAATCCTTTATTTGTTATTCTGATTATATTCTAATTTTGAATTTGGGGTTTTCATAAGCTGTAAGCCATAATCATCAAAATTATAACAAATAAAGGCTTGAAATATCTCACTTTGCATGTAATGAGTCGATATAATATATTAGTTTCACCTTTTTAAGTTGAATTAGTGAAATTAATGAACTTTTGCACGATATTCAAATTTTTTGAGTTTCAACTGTAGATGTAACGAAGACCAAGTTCCAGTCAAATATCTTCACAATCCTCTATGTCTTTACGTCCTTCATTATGTGTGTATTCTGAGTGGCATGTTTCTCTCTGCATGATAAAGTTACGACGGAGACAGCATCTGCAATAAACAATTGAGTTTAGAGTTACAGTGTGTCTCTTCCATTTGATTATGTAAAAACAATTATGTTTGTGAAGGTCAAAATTAGCAAAAATGACAGTATGTGACTCGTGAGCCCTGTACTGTGTTAAAAGGAAAAAGTGATGAGTCATGGGATAGCTAGTTTTTTGTGACTGCATGTTTAGGCATAAAGTAAAATCTGATATATATGGATCATAGACTCAATATCTCTGTTACTTACTTTGTGGAGAACAGAAGATGATCCTTAACTGAACAGAGCGGCTCACACTCACATGTTCTGTTAAACTAAAAAAAGAAAGACACATGATTGGTAGGAAACCGGCTACAATGTAGCGACAGTTTACAAAAGTTATAATTTATAGACATTTTAGGAAATAATTAATTTACCTGTTGAGAGTGTGTTGACAGTCTGTAATGAGGAGGCTTTGACAGTTACAGATTTGAAAAAAGGAGGGAATAAAGAACCCTGAACTCTAACATTTCCGATTATAAAGGTTCTAAATAGAACTGTTACTATATATGCAAATAACCTTTAAAGAACCATCTCTTTTAGAGTGTGCTGTGAAAAAACATTAAATTAAGCTATGTCAAATAAAGAGCGATATATTTTAGCAAATGATTCAATTTTGTAATGACTTATTTGTGCAGCTTAAATGAACAAAAGAGACAATTTCTTGTTGGAAAAGGTTAGTAGACCCCTATTTATCACTATTCAAAGTGCATATGAAGTGCATACACCATATATAAACTTTTCTGGATTGATCTTTATAAAAAAAAGTCAATACAGTTTAAGTCACTTGGGTCCGGTGTTGTTTCGGACCATATTAACTTTCATATATGGACAGAAACAGGCCAAACCTTCTTCAAAATATGCTCTTTTGTTTTGTTTTTCCGCAGAAACAAGTCAGTCACAACAAGTTGTAACATCACAACATTTTCATTATTGGATCACTTCTTTTAAGCACTAAAGAACATCATGCCCAAATCAAAATCAGGAAGGTTTATGCATCCGCAAAGCCATTAAATATCAATAATTTCACTTATCAGTGCTGTTCAAATAAAGTTGGGGCATTATTAGGCAGGCCCGTATACACTGAAAAAGGACACAACGTTTCATATTAAGCACTTACTTTTCACAGATGATATCTGCACTGTAACATGGAAAACCCATGGGCAATAATAACTGATTGGCATTTTGATGCGGTTACATGAGTAAATGATTACAAGTCGTTTGCCCTCGAGTCTTACGAGACCGTGCAGACGGTCACGTGTCTAGTTTAGTAGTGAGTGTTTAACTGCACGTTGAACTTGGCTGGCAGACAGTGACACATCCTCAGCCCACCTCCCACAGCTGACTTTCTCAACTTCCTTTGACCTTTATTTTTGTCTTGATCGCGTATAACATGTCACGACTCCTCTTTCAGGATTTACTGTAAAACACAGGAATTATATAGGCTATAATATCGTATCATATTTCTACGATAAGTATAAGTAAATATCTCTCTCTCTGTGTGTGTGTGTGTGTGTGTGTGTTAAACTCATAATGCTGTTCAAATAAAGTTCAGGCTTTATTAAGCCCACATACACCGAAAAGGGACAAAACAGGAATTATTAAAATGTTGAGAAACTCTGATCTTCGATCTAAACACAAAAGCATTACAATAGAAATGTGGGTTCTGAGGAAGTATGTCCCGTGGCAGAAAGCAGAGGAAAAGCCAGCCGGCTGAAGCCAGTTTCGAGGCAGAGGCACACCCAAGCCCAAGTAAGGGAATGACGGGGCGGGAGAAAACGGGAGGGGGTGCATTCTGGGAAATCACCCAGTGGGGTGTACAGTGGTTTTGTTTGGAAAAGGCTAGCGTTCTGTTTTGTATTTCCTTTACTGTAATCAATTGTTTATTTTTGATAAAACAGTTGTTTCCTCCAAACTTACAGTATTGGGGCACTCAGTGTTTCATAAAGACATTGATTCCGGTAAACTTTAGGGAAAAAATAAAAAAGGCTATTTATTTGACATTGGCCTATAAAACATTTTTTATTACAGTGTTAACAACCTTACACAATTCTGAGTGTGACAAAAATGTCACCTTGAATAAAAAATAAAAAAACCCAAAATGAAATCCCCCTCTTTTGACAATGATTTACTAGCCTAGATTTACCCGAATTAACCCTAGGCTACAGTAAGATCTACCCACACACACACACTGTGGAAAGGTTTCGGTTTTCCCTTTGATGATGGGAATATAGGTGTTTTCATAAATCTAAAATGCCTGGTAAAATCAGTAAATGGGGAATCCCAAGCCTTAGGGGCGAATTCAGGGTGACAGGTAAAAGTGTCCCAATCAACCTAAACTCGCACCATTTCTATTTATAAACGTAAAAAATACATCTGTAAAAACATGGTAAGACACGTAGCCCTACAGGGCAATCTGATTTAACTTTTGATCATGTTAGGTCATATATTTAGAGGGCAAATGACATCACCGCGCTTAAAGCCGATTACATCACTTAGTTTGTTTATAAACGCAAATCCTGTTGCTAAAGGAAGTTTTCCTGAGTGTGTGAGTGAGTGAGTGCCGAAACACGCCTCCCTCCTACACCACCCCCGCCTTCACCAAACTAGCTATATAAGAATACCCGGGTTGAGTCACCGGCACTTGACTTTACTATCAACTAAGAGGAGTTCGCAACAAGAAACAATTCAGCAACCAGGACATCATGGTTCCAGACACGGAGTGCGGAATCTGCTACCGGACCTACAACGTCAGTCGGAGGTGTCCTCGACACCTGAGCTGCAAACACTCGTTTTGTGAGAGCTGCCTGTTGACGCTCGCGAGATCCGCGGAGAGTCCCGTTACCGTAACCCGGATAGCGTGTCCGCTGTGCCGTCACTCCACCTCGCTGTCGGCGGAGAGAGTCCAAGACAACCTGCCGGTAGACGAGGACATTTTTGAGCGGATAGCAACCGCGCGCAGCTCGGAGGAATGCACGGATGATGATGATGATGAAGACGACACCGAGGAGTCCGAGAGGGACGCGTCCAGCCCACCAAAAGAGGACGTTTCGCCGACTCCTGCTCCTACATCCCGAAAAGGACACCTGATGAAAAGCATAAGGCGCCTGTGCAAAAGAGTCACCGGGGATCGTGTGCGGACTCGGAGAAGTGAGTATTCCACCTCGATAACGTGCTCGTTGTACACTCATCTGCGTTTAATACATTAGCCTAATTGAGTACCTAAATACTAATTGTCATTTGTGTTTTCAGATTGTTTGACTGATGAAGACATAAGGGACCTGGCAATGATGTCCTGCTTCATGATGTGAAATCGAAGTTGTTGATTGTCTCAACTGTTGATCTCAGACATTCCTCAATTCAAAAGATGAAACCACACATGCACGATTTCATGGACCAGTTGTAATCATTGAAGAACCAACTGTTGAAAAACATACTGGTTAACTGCTAATCTGAATAATTGGGGTGGACATGGACCCTTCAATGACTGTTGGTGTCCGTGCCCTGCTTTGTACTTCTGAGTGACTGACAAAGATATGAATGTCATGATGTGTTTTTGTTTTTGTGTGCGTTTCTACTGAAGAGGTCAAATGTCAGCGCCTGTGGGACAGTTTGCTGTTGGGTGTGGCTTGTTGCCATAACAGAAATATAGGGTTGTCCCACAGCAACCCATAAACAAGAACAAAACATGTTTAAAAAACGTATTTCATTTTTTTTTTGGCTGAAATGAACCACATTGCCAGTAGATTATTAATTTTAGGCCAATGTCATCTCTTTGGTGATGTTGTTTGCTGTTACGAAATAATGGAAAGAAAAAATAAGTTTACTCCTTTTTTTTAATGGTCATTTATTTGTATGGAAGACTTGATAAATGTTACCTGTATTTGTTGTATCCTTTTAATTAGTATGATTATAAGGTGTTGTTAAGTGTTGATACATTTGTATCAAATAGAGCCTCAATTATGTTTACTGTACGTTTCAAGATCACAAATTATTTTTGTATATTTATTTTAAGTATTTTACATTTATTTAAGAGAACATATTTTTTACTGTATATAATTTACTGTATACCTCATGTGTACCAAATAAAACTTTTTATAATATTTATGACAAGTTTAGCACATTGTCTTGTTTTCAGAAATGACAGAGTCCCACATTTTCATAATAATTTTAGAACCCATAGAGATATGTGAGTGTGTGTTTGCAAATGTGTGTGTCTTTAGCTTTAAATGCATTCAGGTGAGCCTCATTAGTGATCAGCAAGATACTGATCAACAATATTAGTGTTTCAGTGAGTCCACATCAGTAGGGTCATTTTGAGCAGGTGTGATAAAAAAAAAAGAAGCTTTGTGGGGCACATGAGCACAAGTTCATTAGTCCTTGAAGCATGTCTCTTCAATACTATCTGAGGTAAGCATTCATTGTTTAATTGCAACAGTTCATAAACCCATTTTTCCATTATTGTAATTCTTAAGAATTACTACTTTTTTCCTTTATAGACTGCCATTGGTTTATTTGATTCTCTCTGTTGTGGGATGTTTTCCTGAACTGTCAGTAGGTAAGATTTAGTTCCAAGAATAATTTGAGTCTGTAAATATTTAGAACGGCTTTCTGTGCTTTTCAGAAAACATTGAAATAAGCTGCCTTTAAATTTGCTGCCGTATCTATTTAGAAATAACTTAAGAATATTATGTCTTTAGGAGACATCACGGAAAATGATCCAAAGATCAAAAACCAGGCGTTGGAAAATTTCAGAAGTGTTAATCCAGCCATCCAAAATTCAGTAATACACACTCTTCAAGGGAACGTAGAACAATTTACCAACCAATATCCGCTGCCGAGGATCAACTCCTCTCTATACAGTAACAGAAATGATGGCAATGCCAAAAATCCAAGCTTCAGTCCCACTGAGGCAAGAACCTCTGCAGATGTTATCTATTACCGTTCAGTCCCAAATACCTCATCCAATGTCAATAGTAGACCTAATCCTGTTGAATTGTCAAGCGTCAAATATGATGATGGAATTGGTGCCAAAAGAAGCTATGCTTTCCAAACAGTCCAACGGGAACAAAATCCTTTATACTTCACCGCAAACCAAAAGAGCTCTAGTGATATTAATCTGGCCCCATGGCTGATGAGGAAAGGTCTCAGGAATGAAATGCATGCTGCAAATGATTATAGATCTGGGTCATTTGACTATCAGCATATTTCAAGATCTAAATCAGAAATGTATTCAGGCAGTTCAAGACCATTAGGACTCAATGAACCCAATTTGAGGGAAATTATTCCTGCCCTGCCGATCATCAGACCGGCACATGCTAAAAGAATTCCAGCTAATTACATGTCTGGAAGCTCAACTGTGAAGCACGACATAAGGCACAGAAGTGATGGAAATGTTCTGTTTGATAACTTGCTTCAACACAATGGCCAGAATCAAAAAGTGCTGAGAGAATTTGTACCATCAAGTCCGTCTCTCTCAATTGTAAGAGCAAATCAGCAAGCGAGCAAATCAATGCCACGTGACTTTTATGCTGGGGCCGAAGCCACTTCCTATGAGAATATGAGGGATGTATCTCTTTCCAAGGTGTTCAAACCTCCATCTGTTCAAACCCCAATAACTCCTGTGATTAAGATGTCAAATTCAAATAGAGGTCAAAGCATCCTTCCCTTAATAAAATCTCAGATGTTTTCTTCTCAACATGATCCGGTCAAGCAGTCGAACTCTGAAAGGGTCGCCAGCCCGAAAGATAATCCGCCAATTAGCTTAGAGTATGGAAATACAAAATCGGCCATGAGCGGATACACTTTCAAGGACATTCAATTGACACCGACACAAAATGGGTACCAAAATCGGGGACAAAGTAGTCCGAGTTCTTCGCCCGTTCAAATGTTTCACAGTCAAAAGTATGATAATTCGGCAACACGCATGTCTGCCATCAGGCCTTCAGAGACCAATGTTGCCCGCTCTTACAAAGAGTCCTCATCAGATGAAAACAGTGGCATCCGAAGACCGGTGTCTACGCTGTCAAAACAGGGCACACATTTGACCCCACGAATGCACTTTGCAAAGAACACCTTGTTTTCAGAACATGATATAAATTTGAATCTGCCAGACTCAACATATAATTCATTAAAGAAGGCAAGTCAGCATAATGCGCGAAACAGGACCGATCTGAATTCCTCTGGCCAAAGTACAGCACAATCATTAATCGCTAAAAATTATCTGGTGCCAAGTCTCGCGCCGGGTTACACAATGAAGAACGTCCACAGCGTTAGTCCATTTGTGTCTGGTACTCAAGACACATCTGAATATTCAGGTGTATCTGGTAGCCGAACCCGACCGTATTATCTGACTTCTAAAAAGCCATTTGCTTTTAGAGGTTTCATATATGCCCCTACGTTGCATACAACTCTACAAAAAACAGAAATGCACTCTGTCCAAAAGTCTTTCATAGACTCTTTATCTAATGTGCAACATGCCCCTCATTCTCGTAACGCCCTAAGTGCACTTGCTCACAAACCCTTGATGCCTAATAGCTATGAAAAAACACTTTTCAAGATCAAGGACATTGAAGCAAGCCAAGAAAAACAACCTGATTCTTTTGATAATGGACCTCAGCGTGAAACTGTCTCTTCAACTGAAGCTGGAAGTAACGCAAAGTCTGACGCTCCAAAGCACCATGTTGATAGAGGTCAATCTTTAGTGAAGAAAGTAATCAGCACAAATACTTCAGCAGGTCTTGGTACAATAAAGGAGCAACCTAAAATGGGGTATGATGACGGATCAAAATTGGATGAAGTCCAGTCAAAAACCTCTCAGAATTGGATTTCAAGCAGGTTTACTTCAGCACAGACCACTCAAGCTCCGACTGAATCGAACCAAGGTGAAATACCAACAGTGAGATCCTCAAACGGAGGGTTTGTTGGACCCAACACGTACTCTGCGTCCATGAAATCTAACAACAGTCAATGGTATCCCACATCAGAGCCTGTTCTTCCGATCCTCAAGTCTTCTCTTATGAACAAAATGATTGGATCTCCTCAAATGGGCAATGCTGTTATCCAGCCACTTCACAGGTATAACTTCAAGGAGCATGAAGGTCCGGTAAATCCAACAAGGGAAGTTACGAAGGACAGAAACTCAGTTGGAGAAGCACAAACAAATATTAGTGAATTATTGAGACCAACAAGCAGCGTTGTGACTGGCAGGCAGGTTGAAGTGACTCAAGAAGGATCTGGAGAAAACTCAAACAAGAATATAAATGCAATCCCATCCTCTCAATCTGCAATATATAGAGCTGGTGACATTAGTAGTCATAAAACCAACAGCTCGTCAATTATATACAGACCTGCTAACAAACATCACGGTAAAGCTAACATCCAACAAGCTAATGTAACTTCAGTCTGGACGAATGAAACGGATCTCGACCTCAGTGCTATCGGTGTGTCCCAGGCATCAAGTCCCACAAGCAGCTTTGTTGTCGGAAGGTACGTTAATCCGTTTAATAAAGTCTCAACCAAATCAAACCTCAACATGTCTTCAACAAAAACAGGGCTTAACAATTATAAACCAGTTCGGTTCTCAGATATAGCAGGTAGCTCCTTCTTCACTAAACCACGTTCTGCTGTCAGCAAGGCAAAGGAAGAAGTCGATCCGGTAAGTGATCAAAACGCCTCCAATTCAACCCAACTGATGGAAGAGCTCTTTAAAGAGCTGCTTTATGACACAACAATAGGCAATTTCTCTATGACCTTGGCCTTACAAAATGAAACTGATGAAATTGAAGTGGATTTAAGTGGACCAGAGCTTATGACAACAGCTGCTATGGACATCACCACACAATCTATGGACATCACCACACAGTCTAAGCTTGTTATGGACATCACCACACAATCTGAGCTTGCTATGGACATCACCACACAATCTGAGCTTCCTATGGACATCACCACACAGTCTAAGCTTGCTATGGACATCACCACACAATCTGAGCTTGCTATGGACATCACCACACAATCTCAGCTGTCATTTACAGAAGACTATACTCTACCTCAACCAACTGTCTATTCCTCTGAGCCACCGCTGGATCATACTACATCTACAGCAGAGGGTACTGATCCATTTTATGAGGGAACATCGATACCCAATACCTCTTTGTTGGTCACAATTACCTCAGAATGAGATATGCCTGTATTTACTTCAATGTGGCCCGTCATCGACGCCGACAGACTGCAATGTGAGGTGTTTCTCTCTTCTGTAGGTAGATGGCGCCAGATCTGTCATCAAATTCATTTGCATTAAAATTGTGAGTTCTTCTGAGTTTCATATAGTTTTCTCTTTATTTCCTTTTGATAAACAGCATTTGTTAATATACATTTTGGTTTATATTTCTCCCATGTTTTTTTTAAAGCATAGCAATATATTGAGAATATGATATCTTATATCAAACTGAGTCTTAATACAGTAATAGCCTAAAAATTTAAGTTTAAGAAGGTTTCTTGTTGATGAACATGTGGACATGGGCTCATACTGTACATGTGTGAACATGCATTCAATTTCCTAATAGTTTAGTTCCCAAAATCCCCATGGATCTAAGCTCAGTTTGCTGTAAATTTCCAAGTTACCTTTTATGAGTGCTACTAAAAAACTGTGATTTTAGTTGTTCAGGCAAAATGCAGAGCTGTAACTTAATCACGCATTGAAAATAATTGTTTATTTCCGCATTGGTTAATTTATTTATTTTCCGGATCTAGCCGGGTCATTCCTGTTGTGCAGTAACTTTTAATCTCTGGAACTTATAAGATCATTAATATGCTTGTGTTGTACTTTTAAGGAAGTATTTTTATGAAATTGAATACCAGACTTGGAGGCACTTAAAATCAGGCACTTAACCTTTATTCAACTTATAAAATGGCAAGAAATAAGGACCTTTAGCCAATATCCAGTGAGCAATTGCGAGTTTACATGACGATGCTTGCTTGGTTAATTGTGTGATCTATAAAACACAAAACAGAATCTATCAAATCCAAACGTAACTCGGGTTTGTATTGTTGTTTTTCTATCAAAATAATGTCACTTCCTGCAGTATGATGTCATCAATGAGTGATTTTTATTTTATTTATCTATTTATTTTAATAGTGAAATTAAGGACATGTGAACATGTTTTGTTTAAAATGTTTAGAGTAGAGAGAAGAACATTTAATAAACACTTGGCAAAAAAAATGCAACACGTAACAGTGAAAATATTAAAAAATTTCACTCCTGTTTACTTAATTGTGATATTGAGATGAATGGAAACTGTTCATCTGTAAAAACTGAAAGTCAGACATGTTCCTGGATCAACATACTTTGTTGATCCTGGAACAACATTCCTGTCTGAAAAGTTTGTCCTATCCCTGCCCCTAGACCTAACCTTACCCATAACGTATCCCTAAAACCAGAGGGGAATAATAGGCGAATAACACTGATGTAGAAGCACTTAACCCTGTTTGTAAGCCTAAACTTGACATAAACTGTAAACTTGTCCATCAAATCTGATTGGTTGATTAGAATGTTGTTCAAAGATCATGTTGTATTTAGTGAAATCACGTTCACCTCCTTTCCCCAGTATATTATGATGGCATGAAAATGTATTTCTGAAATAAGCTTGACTCAGTCACTAATCAAATTTTGTCCACAATATGTAAGGAAGGTTGATCCAACAATATCTTTTCAGTGCGTGTGCCTCAGATGGCCACCAGATGGGATGTGTGCGCTGTCAGAATGATCTCACGGGGTTCTTGGAGTTCATGGTGGAGTTGTGCTTTCTTCTAGCCTGGGAAAACCCAGACCACTCTCAGTTGTAACTGAGTAAGGGTCTGGCAAACCTCCATAGACAATTCATTTCCACAGGGGCGTCACCAACGGACGTCGGATAGATCTAAAACCAATCAGAGCGATGAATGACATGACGTATGCAGAGCGACGGAGAAACATCTCGAGACTCTCAGTAATTCTCTGTTTGTGTTAACGAAAATTACTATTTTAAATCGCTTGAAACAGACGCGATAGCTGATTCGAACGAGTGATGTTGTGATGTTCCACAGCGGCATCCATCTTTGTAATGTACAAAATCTGCGTCACCGTCTCTGCTCTGTCGTCATCGTGTAAAGCCCGCCCCAACGTTTCTGATTGGTGCCGCGATTTCGGCGGATTGGAAATGGGTTTCAATGGGCTCTTTGCCAGACCCACTTGCAGAGCAAATCTAAATTTGCCGGAAGTGGTCTGGGTTTTCCCAGGCTAGCTTTCTTCTTTAATAAGGACAGAACTGCCAAAAAAAGAAAAGAAAAGTATACGTATTTGTATTTAAGCAAACCTGCAATGTGTGAACACACAATTATCACTCTGTATTTAGCATGCAATAAAATCAAATGTATTACACTGACTGTATTGAACAAATAATTTCTGATTAATCAAAAAAACATCATTAATGAGGGTTAGAGTTTTGCTTCTGCATCAAAGCTGTAACAGCCACATTTGTAAGAACGACCCCTAACCTTTTCCCATTAGAGGGGCCTAAGCAGAAAAAAATCCCCTTGTCTACGCCCCATATGAACTGCCCAGCATGAGGCCAGGACAAAGAAAAAAACTGAGGGGTTTTCTGTCAATCATGACCACATACATTGTACAATGGATTACCACACTTCCCCCTAAAAATGCCGTGACATGGGAACATTCCACGTCCTTAAGAAGTTTACCGTGAGAATCTAAAGCTTTACTCACTGTATGAAAAAGTTGGACATTTTAATTACAGTAGTCAACATTTGAAGTGGATCAAAACCTTTCATCCAAGTTAAGCATGAATTTTGAACAATACCCATCTTGTCTTACGACAACTTTGATGCACTTTTTTTTTTGATCCACTTCTGTATTTTCCCAGTTTGACAACAAGTAAGCGTATAAGCTAAAAGACAGAAATGTCTGAGTGTGTGAACACGTTGCATTCTCACCCAAGTCGTCTTGTTTTTCCCTCCCTCCGTCCCTCCCTCTTTCTGTGGGGGAATTCTGTAGCATGTGTCTGTGGGATCTCAGGCCGCTCTTGGGGAAAATAAAATCCAGAGGCCCCGTAGTGACGCGACCCCTCCCGCTCTCGCACCGCTCGGCTATTCACACTCTGTCTTAGGGTACAGCTTGGGTACAGGGAGCCTTTTTGTTCAAATGTGAGGCCAATTTCTGATAGCTTCAGTCTCAGCCATTCAGAAAGAACCCCTAAATCTCATCTGAGCTTCCTCAGTTTGACTGTCTAAACTAGCTTTTAGCACATAAACATGTTGATATGCTAAATATGGCAGGTAGAGAGATGGAGATACGTGGAGTGAAAGAAACTGGAGAGAGAAGAAGGGTCAGAAAGAAAGCTGTTTCTGTTTAGCGGTAATGACTGGGTATTAAAATGCATTAAAACATAATTACCCTCCATGCTGTGGGCGATGAGAACGCACAGCAAAACTACTGTTCCCCATCGACCCGCGTCTGCTGAACTTTGGTTGGACCATCAACTCAAACGACTGGACAATCAATGAGGCTCATGGATTAAACGCATTACTGACTACAACTGTGTCAGATTTAAATCTGTGAGGAAAGGAGATTAAATGGAGGACTGTAAGAAAACCCGTAAATGCTGAATTAGCTTGTTATGATAACCAAGAGACTACTGTGTGTGTGTGTGTGTGTGTCTGTCACTCTCTTTCTCGTGTGCACATACTTGCTGGCCTTCCTGCCTCGCTGAGCCAAAAGGGAAGTAATAAAGCAGGAAGACTTCCTGCTGAAGCTCAGCTGTAAGAGAGTGTGTCGCGAGGCTAAAGCTGTTAGCAGCCCTATAAAATTAGCATAAGGTGAAAGCTAGCAACTTTGAGGCTGGATTGGGGTGAGCGAGGGTAGTTGTAACACATGGTTTAAAAGTTTCCACACACGCTAAGCATGACAAAATGTTAGGTAGGCCTATTTACTAGTTGCCATGTCAACACTAGGGTGAATTCAGGGTGAGTGGGACAGTTTTTCCCATTGAGATGACTTGGAAAAGGTGTCCCAAATCAACCTGAATTACCCCTATATGTAAAGAAAGAAATGGCCAACTTTTGAGTAACATTATAGCTTGGAGTGTGAATTATTCCCGTGGGGGAATTATGATTCACAAGCTTGTGGTTCAGTTTGGACATAAATATATTATACTACATGTTCATTTTTCTCTAGGAAAAAAAACTTTCTCTACTAATACTGTAAACTATACAGGGAACCTGTATAAAAGTTAAAATTAACAACTGATTTGTATAATTGCATTTTAGACAGTTTTTATAATAATGTTATATTAATATATTTTTAATGAATATGTAGGTTAATATAGTGCTTTTTAATTCTTCTCTCTAGAATACATTTTTCTCACTAACTTTAGTTTGTGGACACTGAATAACATGGTTTTTCTTAAATGTAGCATAAGGATATTGTTCACAAGCTGGTTTTTTGACGTCTTTCCGCAGTTGAAACACTGGTTGAGAGATTTCATGGGACATTATACATTTCAGTAAACTGTAGGTTCTTTCAACAAACCCTCGGATGTTCATTCTTGTTTATTTTGTGCTATAACAAGCAGTAAAGAAGAAGTGATGAAAAGTTCGCGCGCGCTCCCTCTAGTTTGAACTGAGAAACTACAGCAATCTGTCCCGCCACATTAAAGAGCGCCAAAACGGTATTTATCATTTGATTTTCGTAATAACACCTACAAAATATGAAAGCTGAGACTCAAAAGTACCCTGCATTGTCTTGTCTGTCCTACGTTGTCCGTGTCCTCTTCGCTCCCCGTCCGATGCTATTTTGTATTTTCCACTGTGTGAGATAACGGACGTGTCACGTGGACGTTGCGTGAGTCTCGCGCTGAATGCGTGACAAAAGCAGCACAGTGTCACTGATATGTATTTTACCATAGCACAAGTGCATTTCTAACTTAAATAACTTTTTTGTGTTTATTTAAAACGAGACAACCCTGCAATTATTTTAATCTCCAGTTTCGATATGTCTTTAATAGCTAACTTTTAGAAACTATGGAGTTAAGGGTATGATTCACATTAATATTGTTTTCTGAATTTAATATTGTTATTCAGCAAGGAGGCATTAAATTGATCAAAAGGGACATAACATATCTACAATGTTTCAAAAGATTCTTTTTTATTTCAAACAAATTATGCTGAATCCTGAAAAAAATGTATCATGGTTTTCACAAAATTTTAGGCAGCACAACTGTTTTAAACATTGATATTAATAATAAATGTTTCTTGAGATTCAAATCAGCATATTATAATGATTTCTGAAGGATCATGTGACACTGAAGACTAGAGTGATGATGCTGAAAATATATCTTTGCGTCAAATAAATAATTTAATATGAACAAATTATAAAATAAAAAAATTGTTTTGTTTATTGAAATAATTGTAACAATTATTTTAAATTGTAGAAATATTTCTCAATATTAGTACTTTAACTCTATCTTCGATCTACTAAATGCAGCCTTGGTGAGCAATGACCGCATTTTTGAACAGTAGTGTGCAAATATTTCCTTTTTACTGTACATACTAGGCAATTTTTTTCTACTGTTTTTTTAATATCCTCTGCTCATTTTCTGTATGCTTCTGCTCTGTATGAAGGCAACCTCCCAACTCCATCACAACCCATTTTATTTCTGTATTATAACATTTCTAAATTAAACAGAATATTTCATGAAAAAAAGAACAGTGCAGAACTTAAACATTAAACATATGGAATTTATTGGATCGGAAAAAAATGTGTTATGTAGCGTTGACGTAGAGTCAATGCTTGTATAGATATTTGGTTATTTGTTAACATATCCAGTAGCCTGCATGGCCAAATAATGCAAAAAAAAAAAATAATAACAAAAAATAGGCTACTTTTAAAGTCACCATGAAATCAAAGTGCATAGTTATGTTTTTTTTTTAATATATAGAATATTGCAGTATAAATTTAAAATTAATAATCCATGCACAGGGTTAAAAAAAAAATCCACACTTATCTGCTTCTGCCAGCTGCTAATACATTCAGCTTTTTGATCTCATTTTTGTCACTTCTTTTAATGTCAAAAGTTCAAAAAGAGCCATGCATTTCTTTCCTAGCCTTCAGCCGTGTGCTGAGCCTCACACCCCCGGGACCAGGCGGTGAAAATACAGGCACGTGTGGATTACAAACCAGGTCACGGGAAGAGCAGAACCTCACATCTGTGTTTCTCCTGTAGGTGAGAGTGCTTGTGTCTAGGGTGGCCATCAGGTTTCTCATGCGTGTGCTGCTGATGTGCGCAAGAACACAAAATGCTGCTGCATAGCAAGTGTTTTTAAGTGCCGAGGTTTAATTCACCTCGAGAAGAGCCGTCCCGGGGCCACTGTGTGTTCTGAATAATACAAGTGCTCCTGTGGTAATAGGCCACCCATGAATATGTGCCCTCACTTCCAATCCTAGACGCCCAGCCTCCTACACCGATGTCAGTGAGTGCGCATGACAAGTTGAAACCAGACTTTCCACATAAAGATGTCTTTTGTGCTGGTGAAACGTGCATGAAAAATGTGTGGAATGACCCTTAAGACTCTGTATACTGTACGGTATCAGCTCTGGCTAAAGCTAGACAGCTTTCTATTCATAGATGTATAGCTCGAGATACTGTTACGCAGAGAACGCATGCAGGGCGCATGCCATGGAAGCCGGTTCCACCTCAGACTGAAGATAAAAAAGTAGTTGAGATTAAAAAAAAAGTTACATTGTCAGAGATTTAGATTGTCAGAGATACACAGTAAAGCCGCAATTACAAGAATCTGAGAAAAAGATGAGAAATAATGTCAAGTCATAATTATGAGATTATGAATCTGAATATATTATGGAAGTAATATGTGCTTGCTTTAGTGTGTAAATGCTATAAGTGATTTTTTTCTTTCTTTTTTATTGGTTTGAGTTGACCACGAAATTGAGCAGAAAATAGAGCAAATCTATACAATACTTTTCAAAAAGCCCCACATTTCACTTCAGTTACATCCAGTTTTTTTGAACAGACATAAACACAAAGACATGAATAACACACACACACACAACTATATATATCATGGTGCATTGGTGAACAGACATAAACACTAAGACATAAATAACACACACACACACAACTATATATCATGGTGTGCATTGGTGAACAGACATAAACACAAAGACAATAACACACACACACACACACACACACACACACACACACACACACACACACACACACACACACACACACACACACACAGGTGTTCAGTTTTTTTTTGTATATAAATGTAAAACCATGTCCCAGATACACTTAATTTTGTAAATTGTTTTGGTTAAATAAACATTACGTTACCTAACATAAAAATACTAAATACATTTCTATTTTTTATTTTTACATCAATAATCTGATTAATGTTCTATTTATTAAAACCAAGTATAAATCTAATCAAATTAGCATTTTTACATTTATTTCAAAAATAAGAACTAAAAACCAGTAAAAACTTAAACAATATATTTTATTTGTGTATTGAAGTTCAGCGGTTCTTTTTAAGTCAACTTATTTTCAGATCATCAGTCATCGAGCTCGGTAAACACTGATCACAGACACGAAGATTTACCTTTAATTTCCTCAAGTTTGCTCACTAAAAACCCCGAAGTCAAACATGTTTTCAGGCTGTGTCCGGTTTGATTTTGACCTGATATGAGGCTGTGATATCGAAGTGGCTGAGCTGTTTACTTACTTTTTAATTAGTCTTCCCATTACCATTTTGTTCATTCAGACTGATGAATCAGGAGGCGGGATTTATCACATGAACCAATCACATCAGTCATTCCCCCATTCATTCTCAATTACCCCCCACCAAACGCACCGCACGCTTTAGGGGGTCTGTTAAAAGTCAATGTGCTCAGCGGAGGCAAGAGACACGCGGCGTCCCGCTGTAACTTTACCTGCGAGTGTCACTGTTGGACAGTGTTACTTAAGAAAACAAGTGATTTATACACTTTTAATATACACTTATATATAGCCTACATGTATAGTTTGTCAACAGGAACCAAACACAGAGTGCATGAGAACAACTCAAAGTTTCTTCCAAAGTAGCTATATAACATGGCAACAGCAAAGCCTGTAGAAACGCTGTATCATCTAATGGGCCAGGTCACACAGAACGCCATTTTGCTGTTAAAAAAGTTTTTTTATTGAACTTTTAACTTGATCTCCACGCTATTAGACTGCTCTGTCATGGGACGTTACAAAAGACGTGAGACATAAGAAGATATTTTCTGAAGATGATATCTCTCAGAGTTGTTTTGTCCATACAGGAAAGTCAATTGTGGGTTCGATGTTGTTTGGATCCAAATGTTCTTCAAAATATTATCCTTTTGGATAAATTATCCCATATTTTGCCTTGCAACTCCAACCTTGACTTCAGTGGAACTGAATCTATGACATCTATAAACGCATATTGTTTCCGTTCATTGGCTTGGCCTTGATTAACTCGTGGTGTGATTGTTGAAATGCACTCAAAGCAGAGTTGGGTATCATTTGAATGAACAATATGTGGGATTCCACTTATGATTAGGAGAAACTGCTTCTGTTCAGTGTGTATTTGTATTATGGGCTGTTCTGTGTGTTAGACTAACTCAGTCTGGATCCAATAAACAATCATTTTTATTTTTGTACCTAAGCAAGTAGTAAAGAGTAAGGAACAATCATAATATGTGTACAATACAGTGTGGGGTGTTATTAATTACTAAATAATACTACTTTTCCCTTGAAAAAAGTCAGGGATTACTCTTTAATTTAATTACTGCTACTTCTGATGTAATTGCATTAAATATTATATACAAGGATGCACTAATATGACATTTTTTGGCCGATACGATAACTGATAATTCTTTATATTTGAAAGCCGATAACCAATATATTGGCCGATGAATTTAAATTAGGGCTGTCAAAAGATTAATCGTGATTAATCACATCCAAAATAAAAGTTTGTGTTTACATAATATATGTGTCTATACTGTAGAATTATTATGTATAAATACACACACATTCATGTATATATTTAAGGAATAATTGCATTTATATACTGTATATACATTTAAATAATTTATATTATATATAAATATTTTATATATAAATATAACCAATTTTTCTTAAATATATACATGATTGTGTGTGTTTTTATATATATAAATAATTATACACAGTACACACACACATATGTAAACACAAACTTTTATTTTGGATGCGATTAATCTTTTGACAGCCCTAATTTAAATGTTATTTTTGAGAGCCTAATTATAAAAACAAAAGTCTCACCATTAAAAGCCACAACCCAAGCACACAATTATAATATTGTTCTCATTATTATTATTATATGTCACCTAAATGACAGACTTGCGCTGCACATGTTGCACTTCACAATATTTTCCTTTATGAAGTGATTCCAATAATATTTCAAGCAATTCAAAACCATCATGTTGAAGTGCGCATCTGAAGTGTCACAGCTGAAGGAAAAATCCATTATTTATCGGCTTTAATATATCGGCCTAATTTTCTTATTGGGCCGATAAAATGAACTGAATGAAATGGAATTATATATGTTCATTAAAAATGAACATATATCGGCCGATATTGATATGGTGGACGATATATTGTGCATCCCTCATTATATAGACTATACAACAACTCTATGTAAAACAATAGTGGATTTAACATTAAAATGTAATGTTAAAGATAATATTCCTTCTCCCTTTACACACTTTGGGCAGTTAAATAATAATTTTATAGTATTTATTTGAAAGAATTCAGAGCAATTTCATGTCTATCCTTGTAATTGTTCAACTGGTTGAAGTCCTTATGGGATTTAGAAAGTAATTCGTAATAAGTAATCCAATACTTTTTAGATAAATTACTACAGTAATCTAATTAATTACACCATTGAATATGTAATTAGTAGCTAGTAATTGATAACTTTTTTAGATTACCTTACAGGTACACTAGTGCAAACACAACTGTCACACACTAAAAAGCATAAATATTCAATCCCGAGGTTATTTAGAGGTCGATGACAAGGCAGAATGTGTGTCCTTATTTAAAGGGATAGTTCACCCAAAAATGAATACTTATGTTGTTCCAAACCTGTGTGAGTTTCTATCTTCTGTGGAACAAAGAGGAAGATATTTTGAAGAATGTTTGTAACTGAGCAGTTTTGGTTACAGTTGACTTCAATAATATGGACAAAAACATTGAGACATTTCTCAAAATATCTTCTTTAGTGTTCCACAGAAAAAAGACAGTCGTGCAGGTTTAGAGCGATATGAGGGTGAGTATGGCAGAATAAAAAAATTTAGGTGAACTATCCCTATAAATAAAATATGTATAAGACATTTTCATCATAATAAAAAAATAAAAAGGAATGGAAAACATAAGAGAGAATCATGTTTTGAACACTCCTGTTTTTATTTTACCACTGTTTGCCAGCAAAGGGTGTCACTGTGATACAGTGTGTGGGAACGATTCCCAAATAAAAGCCTTTAAACACCCCCATTCCGGACTCTCGTTGGTATAGTCCAGTGTGGATTGGTCAGCTAGCATCCTTGCGTGCCAGTTGAGGTAATCTACCGCAGGACACCATCACAGAAGCACCCCACCCTTAAGAGTAAAAATAGACGCTTCGTGTCACTGAGCCAAATGTCTGTGACTGGTTCCTTTCAGGACACTACTGTGAAGAGAGCAGAAAAAGGGAGGCGGAAAGGAGACAGGCACTTAAGTACTAATGCATGGGGCAAAGAGGGTGGAGAAACAAACAAGGAACTAGTCAATCCACACAGCTGTGATGCTAGGCTAGCTGAACACCATGATGAGATTCATCTTCATCTTCATCATCATCACCAGAAGCAGTGCCATCAGCGTTGTCTTGCCGTACCGCTCCCAAAGACCATCTTTCCTGTATCAGTTCAGCGTTTGCAATGTAAAAGAATAGCAACCTTCAAGCACATCAGTCAACGCCTGAACAATTGAAAGTCTATATTTAGAAAGCTAATATTGAAAACGAGGCACTTTTTGTGTATATATATATATATATAATATGTTCAACGATTGCAAATCACTGTAGTTTTTTTGTGTGAATACTGGACACAGACTGTTCAAGTTGAAGGTCAAAGGTCATTGTCATTGGCTCCATTGTCGTCATTCTCCTCTCTGATTGGTTATAGTGCTTGTGTGCTGAGAGTCTGAACAGCACAGATTGATGTCGCTTGTCTCGTTTGGCACTTGTTCCCATCGATTGCAGCAACCAATCATTGCGGAATAGTCTTTCCAAAGTGCTTGCGAAGTTGGCTGGGTTTGTGCACTCGTGTCTCTCTCTCTCTCTCTCTCTCTCTCTCTCTCTCTCTGGCAGGTGCATCAGGTGCACGGGAGAGCGCCGGCAGTACGTTTCCCAGAATTCCACATTGCTGAGGCATCAACATTCTGAAAAAGACAGAAATGAGATGTAATGTTGCATATTCTTATACAAAACATGGGAAGTGTAATTTTAGTATCATTGATATACTATTACAGTTATTGTTAATATCTATAATTAGATTTTATTTGTATACAATTTGATTTGATTTGCATTTTTATAATATTTTTTTTTTTAAATGTCTATATACAATAGCTTTTATTACGTTTGGTTTTTAGCTTTAGTTATTTTAGTGCTACAACTTAAAGTGCCCCTATTATACTATTTTAAAGTTTCTTAATTTTGTCTTCGAGATCTCCTACAATAGATTTACATGCATCCAAGGTCAAACACTTTCATTTTCTTATACCATACATTGCACATCACCTCATTTCTTAAAGAGTCTGAAAACGGTTCATTCGAAGATTCAGTCTCTCTAAACCCCTCCTTTCCAAAAGTCTACTCTGCCCTGATTGGTCAGACAGCCCGGTCTGTTGTGATTGGTCGACCGCTTACAGGATGTGTCAGAAACCAAACGACCATTACCATATGTCTACAGCGTAATATCAAACAATAAACTCCATTGAATTGATTATTACATTTTTGTAATTAAAGTTTATGCATAGTTTCCATGACAGAGTTCAAGATAAATGTCTTCATCTTGTTCGCCAAGTTTCAAATGATTATTAAACAGTCTGAATTCATGCAGTGGACTAATGTAGGGAATAGTGAATGAGGATTCAGGGGGCGATTTTGGACACAGCCAATAACTTTATTTGTCGTGCACTTTGATCTTTAAAACTTTGCACACCTTTTACATTCACAAACAGCGATATTACACACTGCATGAAAGGTAATATTCAAAAAAGCATAATAGGGACACTTTAAACTAAACAAAAATGAGAAATGTTGCATTTGCAAGTGAAACCGAATAAGCTAAAGTTTAGATTTTATTTCAGCTTATGTTTATTTTATTTCAATTTAATGTTTTTATTGTTTTAGTTTTAGTATTAAACAGTGGATTTTAAGCAAAAATACTGAATGAAGCAAATTCATTCTAGTATATTATAAAATAAATGTCAGATTTTGAGGTCTAACATGAATAAATGTGCAGTTTAAGAACAAGGCAACGTGAACTCTGGCTGAGAGGTCTTGTTACTTCACATGCTGTTCAGTGGCAGTGATTCGTGCCATTGCAAGAAAATCAATAGACATGTTCTTATTGTAGCTTTTCTTATCAGAATAACTATTTGTTCATGTATTGTACATCGAGTTGTACAGGGTTAAATGCCATTAATGTCATGATGAGGTACAATAAAACCATACTGCCATGAAAATGTAAATGTGTTTACAAGAGTTGAATGAGATCACACTTAAGTCGCACACTGGCTTAATGCATGCATGCATATGACAAAATATGCATGTTTTGAGTAATTGAATCAATCCAATGTGCGTCACCGGTTGGTCTGCAAATGTGGACAAGGGCATAAACAAAACAATCATTGAAGAATAACAAATTGAATGTCTTTATTCATAACATCACAGATGAGCCTTTTCCTCTGGCCAACGTCTTTTCATTTCCACCCATTATTCTGCTATTTGTGAAAAGTAATCTGAGTAAACACTAAACACACAAAGCAGGGACAGCAACTAATTTAGAGGGAACACAAAATGATCAAATGTGTACCCTTAATGCACTCCCGGTCTCCATTTATTTCGATAAAAGTGCCAGCCAATGAAAAATGTACAATTGAATGTTCTTCTAAACTAATATACTACATCCCTAAATTAAATACACAGTGCATTTACAAAAACTGACCTGGACCAACCAGACATGTTTGCATCCAACCTACAGTACTGAGTAAATACGTATTGATAATGCCAGACGATTTTACAATCTGTTAATTGGCCATTTGAAGACAATCTCATCATGACTGCCAAATGTATTAATTGTCCAGGCTGATATAATGGTCTATCACTGGAGGAGACACTACACAACATTTACCATCACATGTTTAACACGCCCAATCTTTATAAAACTATTGTCATCTAGAATCTAATTTAGTCTAAAGGGTAGGAGGTTGTGTATGTTTACTTCTAACCCCAAATCCTGGTCTAAACTGTTGCAATGCAAAAAAATAATGACAAAAATAAACCAAGAGGTTTTGACAAACAGGCAAAAACAAAATAACTCTTGATGACCTGAAAATTGACCAATGTTCCTTTCCGTTGCGGCTCTCAATTTTCTAGTCTTGGCTCTAATTGTAAAAAGGTTGCCCCCGCCACCTCTGCTCCTCTCTGAGCACAGCTATATTTAGTCCCTTCAGAACAACTCGTTCCAACCAGAACACAGAGAGACTCAATCAAAAAGAGAGAGAGAGAGAGAGAGAAGAAGGGAGAGATCAGATGAGCATCAATACACAAACATTTGGAAATGCAGCATCCACAGCATATCATATGCTGGTGACCAGTCATGCCAGTCTTTTCAGCACGGAAAACGAAACATTGAGGTTTCCCACTTTTACTTTGTGTGTGTCCGATAGAGAATATTTGATTCATTTGTGTTCTGATAACTGTTCGATTTTAAAATAAAGCTGCAAGCAGCAATTAAGGGGCCATGCTGAATAAATGCACGATGAGTTATTCAAGCATGGCTGGGAGCTTCAAAGCAACTGCAATAATGAGCAATTAAAGACATTTTTAGAATATTTTAGTCAAAATGGTATGGCATTAATATGATTAAATTGATTATCACTTCTGACCAATAGGTGGCGCTGCTAACAAATTGATGTTGTGTGGTCAGTGTGTGGAGACATTGATACATACAAAGATTGGTGTAAATATGCCAAAAGCATTAAAGAGTTACAGTCTCAGAAAGCGCTTGGCGCCATGCCATCTAATTTGTTGATGCGTTATTCGAGAATGGTTTGGTCAATCAAAGAGCTTTTAATAACTTTTTGCTGGAATGGTCTGAAGATGATCTGAGCTGATTTTGGTGAAATTGGACCAACGATCTAGAAGGAGTTCATAAAAAAAAAAGAAAAAAAAAGTTTTTCAAAGAAATAAAAAAATGGCAGACAGCAAGTTCGACCGAATTTGGCATACCGGTAGTTGGTATCGTTGTTCTCGGTATGACTCGAGGAATCTATCAAGTTTAATCAAAATATGCTAAAGGAATCAAAAGCAAAAGTATCTTCATGTCATGGTCCTGATGACACATAGTGAGTTTCGTAATTATGCGCTAATGCGTTCATAAAATACAGAATTTTATGACTAAATTAAAAATGGTCGATATGGAAAAATTGGGTATCATTTGACCAGATATATAGTTTTTGGGTGAATGGCCTCTCTCCTGACCAGTAGGTGGCGCTGTGCCAAAATTCAGCATGTAGCCTCAGGTCATGCTTCTGATGACATGTACCAAGATTCGTCTAAATGTGCTAAAGCGTTGCGGGGAGATAGCCTCGCATCCAATTTGGCGTGGTATTCATCAAATTAGTTAAATCTATCAAAACGTTTTTGGACAGTGCAACTTTGGAAAGGTGATGGTGCAGACGGATTGAGTTTTGACTCCAAAATTGGTTGTGTTTAATACGGAGACTGTCCTCTATTAGTGTGCCAAATTTCCTAATTTTCCTGCTAGCAGTTCTATGGGCTGCCATAGACTTCAAGAACAGAAGAAGAAAAAGAAGAAGATAACTAATGGATACATTGGGTGTCTTTGCACCTTATGTGCTTGGACCCTTATTATTGTTTTATTTAAGCCTCTGACTCTATAAAATGATTTGATAACAATAATATGCATTATTAATAGTTCAGTCATAAAACTCTAGATGGCGCAGGCTGATAGGTCCTTAACTCAATCTGTTTGCAATCACATCATTTTCTAGGCCACAGCTGATTGGTTCCCGCTGTATTGGTAGCTCAACATTCAAATCCTAGCCTATTGTTTGCTGTGGCAGCGCGCTTTCAGAAACCCTCCACCCTCCCCAGCTCCACCTGTATATATCTGCTATGGGTAATTCATGCATGCTTGCTCAAGTTGCTCATAGCAGCATGTCGTGTATTGGCAGTAGCAAATTTCGTACTTGCTCTTCTGCAGCAGATCTATTATGCAAAGACCAAACACATTAACATTTTCATTCTCATTACAATGCCAAACTCTCTGAGAGCTGTCATGACAGAAAATGCATTTTCACCTTTTTCATTTGTCTTAAACTGCTTTACATTTCTCAGTTGAGAATCAACGGTGGCAACGATCAGGTGGAAAATTGTGCATATTACAAAAAAAATCCCTCTAATCACATTCACAACAACGGCCTCACGCTGACAGCAGAGGCTTGGACACGACAGCTGCAGTGCTGCAGGTAAAGCCCATTTCCTGCACTAAGAGCCATAATGAGATGAGACCACAGATCCATCTATCTCTCTCATTTCATCACATATCCTACCATCCGTACACTGATCAATTTAATAATGCCTCTGGGACCATCCCTCTCCCTCTCTTCCCCCTCTCTCTGTGTCTGGTCTGTGACATGTTTTATGTTTTATCTGTCTGTCTGGGCCGGCATACATTAGTTGAGTGTGAGTGTGAGTGTGAGTAGTTTGGCATGGGGAGAGTGTCTGCACGAC